>PIJE02004696.1:11195-21195 GCA_002895965.2 Coryphaenoides rupestris | reverse complement strand
ATATGGAAGAACAAAGCACACAAACACCGACCATGTTTTTTAGACACTTATAAACTTCGGGCATTATTGACTAAATATGACATCTAACAATACATTAGGCACCTCGATGCTTCCGGATGAATAATGTTCCCGCATATTGAGGTGTAACAACTGAATCAATAAAGGGTCGGGCGCCCGTGTGTCACAATATATAAAATATGACGCCCGCAGGCAGACATAGTGAACAGGAAGCAGACCGCGATTATTCAAAAGCACTAAGCCACGCCCCTTTCTCCTTTCAAGGAGTGGTTATTGAAACTCCTGCCAAGCGACTGAAATGTGACTGTTGTTGTGCGTGGTGAGCCCGGCTGTCTGTCAGGACCTGTCTGTCTGTCTGTCTGTCTGTCTGTCTCTCTGTCAGGGCCTGTCTGTCTGTCTGTCTGTCAGGGCCTGTCTGTCTGTCAGGGCCTGTCTGTCTGTCAGGGCCTGTCTGTCTGTCTGTCTGTCAGGGCCTGTCTGTCTGTCAGTCTGTCTGTCTGTCAGGGCCTGTCTGTCTGTCTGTCTGTCAGGGCTTGTCTGTCTGTCTGTCTATCAGGGCCTGTCTGTCTGTCTGTCTGTCTATCTGTCGGGGCCTGTCTGTCTGTCTGTCTGTCAGGGCCTGTCTGTCTGTCTGTCAGTCTGTCTGTCAGGGCCTGTCTGTCTGTCTGTCTGTCTGTCCTGTCTGTCTGTCTGTCTATCAGGGCCTGTCTGTCTGTCTGTCAGGGCCTGTCTGTCAGTCTGTCTGTCCGGGCCTGTCTGTCTGTCTGTCTATCAGGGCCTGTCTGTCAGGGCCTGTCTGTCAGTCTGTCTGTCAGGGCCTGTCTGTCAGTCTGTCTGTCAGGGCCTGTCTATCTGTCTATCAGGGCCTGTCTGTCTGTCAGGGCCTGTCTATATGTCAGGGCCTGTCTGTCTGTCTGTCAGTCTGTCTGTCAGGGCCTGTCTGTCAGTCTGTCTGTCAGGGTCTGTCTGTCTGTCTTGTCTGTCAGGGCCTGTCTGTCTGTCTGTCTGTCTGTATGCCTGTCTGTCTGTCAGGACCTGTCTGTCTGTCTGTCAGGGCCTGTCTGTCTGTCAGGGCCTGTCTGTCAGTCTGTCTGTCAGGGCCTGTCTGTCTGTCTGTCTGTCTGTCTGTCAGGGTCTGTCTGTCTGTCTGTCTGTCAGGGCCTGTCTGTCAGTCTGTCTGTCAGGGCCTGTCTGTCTGTCTTGTCTGTCAGGGCCTGTCTGTCTCCCCGGGTCGACGCCACAGAATGCGTCTTCCTGTTGTCGGGTTCCTCTGCGCTCTCACTGGACGAACAGACCGGCTGTTGTGCTTCTGGTGTCCCACAGTGTGTGTGTGTGTGTGTGTGTGTGTGAGAGGGGAACCGAGACGTACGCGCACACACACACACACACACACACACACACACACACACACACACACACACACACACACACACACACACACACGCACAACACTCACACACACACACACGCACACAGACACACGCACAGAAAAACACAAATGCACTCAAACCTTTCCACAAAGTTGCACATCTCCCTGTTGGAGGATTAGACATCAGCATCAACACATGGACACATGGACACATGGACACATGGACACATGGACACATGGACAGACGTCCGAACAATGCTCAGCTTCAACACAGACACACACACACGCACACACTCACGCACACACACAGAAGACAAATGGCATAAATTGGCACTTTGTACAATTCCTCCTCAGTCTCTGGCCTCTCTGACGGGACTCACAGCAAGAACAACAACAGCGGTCTCTGTGACAGTGACCTACAAACGGCTTCACACTGTGCTGCTCTCTCTCTCTCTCTCTCTCTCCTTCCCTCTCTCTCTCCTTCTCTCTCTCTCTCTCTCTCTCTCCTCTCTCTCTCTCTCTCTCTCTCTCTCTTCTCTCTCTCTCTCTCTCTCTCTCTCTTCTCTCTCGTTCTCGCTCTCTCTCTCTCTTTCTCCCTCTCTCCTTCTCTCCCTCTCTCTCGCCTTCTCTCTCTCTCCCGTTCTCGCTCTCTCTCTGACTCCCTCTCCCTCTCTCGTCAGTACGCCGTCGGTGTATGAATGGGTGAATGTGAGGCAATACTGCAAAGCGCTTTGGGTGAAAGCGTGATTATATAAACGCAATCCAATTAATAAATGCAATCCATTTGCGTCGGAGATCGAACCCAGTACCTCCTGGCTGGAGCTAGCCGGCGAGCTAACCTAGCAGCCACAACTAAAACGGCGCTCTGCTGGCCTCTGTGGCGTGTGTATGTGTCTTTTGTACGTGTGTGTGTAGTATGTGCAGTATGTATGTGTGTGTGGCTGTAGTATGTGTGTGTGTGTACCATGGTGTGTGTGTGTGTGTGTGTGTGGGGGTAAAGTCAACAGACCGTGGTGCAGGGGTACTGCCGTTGCTCTTTTGAAGTGTGTGTCATGTGAGGTGTGTGTGTGAGGTGTGTGCGTGTGTGCATGTGTGCGTGTGTGTGTGCGTGTGTGCGTGTGTGTGTGTGTGTGTGTGTGTGTGTGTGTGTGTGACTTTGAGACAACCCTGCTCAGTAATCATTAAGCATTCTGGCAGGAGACCAGAGACCAGCTCATTGTGCCACTTTTTGCACATAAAAACTACAAGAGAAGAAGTACAAATCTGAAAACACACACACACATATATATATACTGTATATATGTGTGTGTGTGTGTGTGTGTGTGTGTGTGTGTGTGTATGGTGTGTGTGTGTGTGTGTGTGTGTGTGTGTGTGTATGTATATGACGTGTAAGAAACTGGAAACTTTGCGTAAGAAAAGTTCAGTTCCTATGAAAAGATTTGTCTTTGTTCCTCCCGTTCGACGTTTAATCCTCTGTAGATAAGGACGTCTGACACATTCTCTCACATTTTCTACCACGGAAAATGTGTGTGCGTGCGCGTGTGTGTGTGTGTGTGTGCATGCGTGTGTGTGTGTGTGTGTGTTTTGGGTGACGTTTGGGTTTCGCTTCTAGCAGACAAAGAGCAGCAGCAGACAAAACATATGCAGCTCTGCAGACTGCCTTCGCCTCTCTCCTCCTCCTCCTCCACCTCCTTCTCCTCCACCTCCACCTCCTTCTCCTCCTCCTCCTCCACCTCCTTCTCCTCCTCCTCTTCCTCCTTCTCCTCCTCCTCCTCCCCAGTGGTTCTGCTCACACCACTCTCTTCACAAGGCAGAACTTTCTTCCAACCGCTCCAAATGTCTTTCGATCCCGAGGTTCTGTACGGGAGTCGGATGGAGGGATAGAGAGGAGAGGCAACGGAGTGGAAAGGAGGAGGGAGAGAGAGAGAGAGAGGGGGGAGAGAGAGAGAGGGGGAGAGAGAGAGAGGAGAGGGAGAGAGAGAGAGGAGGGGGAGAGAGAGAGAGAGGAAGGGGAGAGAGAGAGAGGAGGGGGAGAGAGAGGTGCTGTTTGGCTGAGACCCTTCTTTTTTTCTGCTGACTCAGAGGAAAGTAGAGAGAGATTAAGATTTTATGGCCGAAACCGACTGAGAGAGACGGACAAAATGAGGCGGACTGGAAGGAGGAATGAGAGAAAGACAGAGAGACAGCGAGAGAGAGAGAGAGAGAGAGAGAGAGAGAGAGAGAAAGTTTGCTGATCTTGAAAAATTGATTCGCAACACGTAGGGAGAGAGGAGGAGGAGGAAGAGGAGGAGACTGAGGGACCCACCATCCATCATGAGGGGAAATGAAAGAGTGAGGCTGGATTAATATCAGAGAGAATGAGAGAGAGAGAGAGAGAGCCCCCCGAAAGAACTGAGAGTGATGAAAGGGAGAGAAAACGACTAGAGGAGAGATAACGGAGAGAGAGAGAGAGAGAGAGAGAGAGAGAGAGGGAGGGAGAGAGAGGACTGGACACAACATGGTCTTGGCGTGAACAACGCTCTCTCTCTCTCCCCTCGCTCTCTCTCTCTCTCTCTATTGTTTGAAAGCCTGGCTACTCACACTGCCAGAGTTATAGCAGAGCTTATGTCACCCCCTGTGTGTGTGTGTGTGTGTGTGTGTGTGTGTGTGTGTGTGTGTGTGTGTGTGTGTGTGTGTGTGTGTGTGTGTGTGTGTGTGTGTGTGTGTGTGTGTGTGTGTGTGTGTGCGTGTGTGCCTTTGCATGTGTGTGTGTGTGTGTGTGTGTGTGTATCTAGTGTGCGTGTGCATGCATGTCTGTTTATGTATATGTGTGTGTGCGAGTGTGCTTGCCTGTGTATGCATGTTCTTGTGTGTCTGTGTGTGTGTGCATGTGTGTGTGTGTGTGTGTGTGTATATGCATATGTGTGTGTGTATATGCATGTGTGTGTGTGTGTGTCTGTGTGAGAACCCCAGGGGTCAAGCCGAGCCAGTGACACACAGGCTTGGAATGTGAGTGACACTGAAACATTGTTGAGGATCTCTCTGATACCCCCCACACCACCCCCCACACCGACCCCCCGACCCCCTCACACCCGACCATGTCCGGCCTTGGGGGGGGGGGGGGGGGGGGTGGGACTGACCCGGGGCTTACGACGGGCGTGAAAGGCTAAACCCGATCCTGATCCCCCCCTCCCCCCCCCCCCCCCCAGGCTCGGGACCACCCCTGCATCTGACACAAGCCGTTACCCACAGTACCCAGAGCGGGTTTTTATTTGTTGAGCGCAGGAACCGGTTCAAACTGGTGACCGGTGACGTGCCGGAGTCGTACGATGTGGACTCTGACACGCATGTGAGCGGCGGCGGTGCAATCGAGGCCCCAAAACCGAAACCGAATCGTTCCCTAACAACCCCCCAACAGCGATCGGCGTCTTTATTGATCTACGTTTGAGGTCGAGCGCGATCGCCGGCATCGACTCGATTAAGTGATTACGACCGATCGTATCGTCGTTTATGGTTTATGGTTTTATAGTTCGTGGATAACGCAATCTTCGGCTCAAACGTCGCTGCTTTGCGTGTCACGTTTGAAATCTCCCAAGAAATGTGAGCGTGAGTGGAACGTGCGATCATGGATCAGTCGAGTTCGGCCCAAATCCTGGGATTTACGTCACGTGTTCCTCCACACACACCAACACACACACCGACACACACACACACGTGACACACACACACACACACACACAGTCGGGCTTAGAAATTCTACCTTTGAGCAGTTTTCAAAAGCACCGGGGTGTGTGTAGACAACGGGTGTGTTGCTGGATCTGCAGAAAGTCTTCGAGAGTGTGTGTGGATGTGGTCTCTGGCCGTCGGGGTGGTTTTTTGTTTTGCTGGCGTCGAGGCGGCGTTGCCTACGACCGACCGATCGCTGACCCCCGCCGAAAACCAAACCGAATCCCGACACGCGCGCTTCGGTTTGGTTTTGGTTTCATCCGCCTAACAATAGAACAGACCGTCTACGGACACACACACACACACACACACACACACACACACACACACACACACACACACACACACACACACACACACACACACACACACACACACACACACGGGGGGGGCTTTTATGAGAAGAGTAGGTGACAGACATACTGTATGAACTGTATTCATTCTATATTCGCCTTCAGGAATACAAGTCAAGATTCAAGAAGTTGAAATGTGCAACGAACAATACAATACAATACAATACAATACAATACAATACAATACAATACAATACAATACAATACAATACAAATAACACAAATCGAGGGATCGGAATATCCACAATATTTACAGTATTTAGAGCAAAAAGAGCAGCGGGAATGAGAAATCTAAACCAACAGGCATATAAACAAATAGGCAACGACAAGACGAAGTCGCGTCTTAAACCCTGAATACAAAATGGTGGCACAGTGCCTCTCCTTGTAGCGGACAAGACAGTGGTAGGAATAGGAGAGAGAAGAAAAAAAAAATACACTCGGAATTCACAATGTCAAAGGTTCGGTAAACAAGAAGCGCTGTGGAAAAATCGATGGCGGTAAACACCATGTCTGTAGGCTATACTGAATCTATTCCTGAACTCGGAGGTTAGCAGGAGAAGGAAGGAACGGGAACTATCGGTTTTAAAGAGATTCCCGCACGGAAGATGTTTGCCGCTATATTCCGTGGAATGATGTGAGAGAGAGAGAGGAATGCTAGACTACCGTTCCCAAATGACCCGACGGGAGAAGCGGGGCTGATTATTAGGTAAATTGAGCTCGGAGGAAATGTAGTCGAGTTAGTAGGAACTTGGGGAAAACGTTTTTGTCGTTCCGAAGGCCGGTGAGCAGATGCGGTCGTCATCTCGAGCGGGAATTGGCAGCGTTGTCGGTACATTGTCCCGCCGAACGGGAAGAGCAAAGTCCGCGCTCGCGTTTACCGCCACGCTAAGTGCTGTTATCTCAGCTGTTGCCTCGACATCAATGACCATGTGATGTGACACACACACACACACACACACACACACACCACACTCGCGCACCCACACACACACAGGCATACCGCACACCAAAAATGTCCTTTTGTTGAAAGCAAAGCCGCCGGAATGTCTCATCGCGGGGTCGCTGGCTCCACCGGCGGAGACGGGTGCCAATTTTATCCCCCGGCAACACAACAGTGCCGTTAGTGTGTGCACCTTTAACGTGAGCGCACGCTCGTCACTGACTCACGGACTGAGTCACGGAGAGAACAGAGACAGGGGCCACTGGACTGGAATTCCCCTCTGATCTAACACACACACACACCGACACACACACACGGACACACAACACACACGGACACCGACACACACACACGGACACACACACACGGACACAGACTCATGGACACAGACTCACGGACACACACACACGGACACACACACACACGGACACACGGACACACACACACACACGGACACACACACACACACGGACACACACACACACACGGACACACACACACACGGACACACACACACGGACACACACACACACGGACACACACACACGGACACACACACACACGGACACACACACACACGGACACACACACACGGACACACACACACACACCGACACACACACAGACACACACACACGGACACACACACATGGACACACACACACACACGGACACAGACTCACGGACACAGACTCACGGACACACACACACACGGACACACACACACGGACACACACACACACCGACACACACACACCGACACACACACACACACACGGACACACACGCACACACACACACGGACACACACACACGGACACGGACACGGACACGGACACACACACACGGACATTACAGCTCAGCTCAGGTCATAAATGTTCAATCTTATCTAACGATCTCAAACAAAAGCCAGGAAGAGTCTTGGCCAATAACACTTCCCCAGCGCGTGACTCCTGAGTCCTGAATGGAGAGCCTAGCATTTCCAAACCCTCTTCCATATCGTGCCCGTGTTATGTCCTTTGTGGTCTATTGTTACTTGATGAGGCCTAAGGAGTCCTGGCTGTCCCGGCAGCAAACAAGTGGTGCTGTGACTCGCCTGACGCTGCTATCACAGACCTGACTCACAAAGTCAACACCGCGACATACCTACAGTACCTCCTTGTTGTTGGTTTCAGCGCAGAACTGTTCTGTTCTGTTCTGTTCTGTTCTGTTCTGGTCCGAGTGAGGGAGGGAGTGAGGGAGGGAGGGAGTTTCTCAACCAACCCGTGTGTGTGTGTGTGTGTGTGTGTGTGTGTGTGTGTGTGTGTTAATTAGCGTTCCATCGCTTGACATTCTCTGAGTTTGTTTTAGCAATTGCTTCTGGTGCTCGGGGGGGGGAACCCCAGAGATCGGGTCCTTCTGTTCCGTTCTGTTAGTTTTGTTCTGGTTCGGTTCGGTTGGGCTTTGGGTTTCGAACCAAATGTCACCGATTTGCGTCCGACAAATGGGTGCGGGGGCTTCACCAAATGGACGCTAGACTACGAGTCCACGGCAACAGCAACGCAACGACATTCTCCGATGACAATACGATCCAATGTGAAGACTTTTTTTTTTTATGTTTACGTCCCAAATGCTGGGCTGGGATCTCAACAGACGTGTTTGGTGGCTCGTTAGCGGACACACACGCTGAACCGATCTGAGACAAACAACCATTTCGTCTTCTTCGCTGTAAACATGTTTTTCTGTGTTCTGCCCTTGGATTTGATGTGTGTGTGTGTGTGTGTGTGTGTGTGTGTGTGTGTGTGTGTGTGTGTGCCTGTGTGTGTGTGTGTGTGTGTGTGTGTGTGTGCACGGGCGACAGTAGAATTACGACTAAGTCCCTCTCTACCGGTGTGCTAAATGCAGGTTAGGTGCAGAATAAGCCCTTAAACAGAGACCTGTCGACACGACACAGCACACAGTGTAACTCGCTTAGCGTCCGTGCTCAACTAATTGTATTTATTATATTTTATTTTACATTTTTATTTCGTAACGGCTCTATCCTGTCAGACAATTGTTCTCTTTGTCTCTCTCTCTCTGTGTCTGTCTGTCTGTCTCTCTCTCTCTCTCCTCTCTCTCTCTCTCTACTCTGTGTCTATCTCTCTCTATCCCTCTGACTCTCTCTATATCTCTCTTGCTCTCTCTGTCTCTGTCTCTGTCTCTCTCTCTCTCTCTGTCTCTCTCTCTCTCTCTCTCTCTCTCTCTCTCTCTCTCTTCTCTCTGCTCTCTCTCTCTCTCTCTCTACTCTGTGTCTATCTCTCTCTATCCCTCTGACTCTCTCTCTCTCTACTCTGTGTCTATCTCTCTCTATCCCTCTGACTCTCTCTATATCTCTCTTGCTCTCCTGTCTCTGTCACTCTCCTCTCTCTCTCTCTCTCTCTCTCCTCTCTTCTCTCTCTCTCTCTCTCTCTCTCTCTCCTCCCTGTCTTGCGGATCTCTCTCGCTCTCTGTCTCGCCACTTGCTCAGCAGAGCACTGCTGGAATGTTTTGGCCGGGCCGGGCGCTCGAGGTAGAGGCTCGTGGCGGAGGCCTGGTAGCCATGGAGATTAAGGTTGTAATTATGGGATGGGGGATGGCGGGGGGGGGGTTTGTGGTGAACTTCTAACCAGCTGCTTAGAAATACATACTCAGTCTGTTTTGCTCTCTCTCTCTCTCTCTCTCTCTCTCTCTCTCTCTCTCTCGTTCTCTGACTGTCACTATCTCTCTCTCTCTCTCTCTCTCTCTGACTCTGTCTCTCTCTCTCTCTCTCTCTTTCTCTGACTGTCACTATCTCTCTCTCTCTATCTCGTTCTCTGACTGTCTCTCTCTCTATCTCTCTATCTCTCTATCTCTCTATCTCTCTGACTCTGTCTCTCTCTCTCTCCCTCCCCCTCTCTCTCTCTCCCTCCCTCCCTCTCTCTCTGATGCGAGGGCGTAAGGTGACAACAACACAAAAGTTACCTCGAAGCTGTCAACAGATTTCTTAACAGCTCGGCCGCACCTACCAGACTTTAACCCCCCCGCTCTCTCTCTCTCTCTCTCTCTCTCTCTCTCTCTCTCTCTCTCTCTCTCTCTCTCTCTCTCTCTCTCTCTCTTTCGTGTGTCACCCTCGGCGATCACCTCCAATCAGACTCACCTGGCGGGCGCCGTACCGCTGCCTGGCGCTTTAGATCGCAGACACACACCACACCACAACCTGTGGCAATACCTCCTCGGTGCCCACTGGAGTGATTCAATTTAAGGGGCGGTGGCAGTAGCTCAGGAGGTGAGAGAGAGAGAGAGCGTCTGGTCGTCTGGCAACAACAGGAAGGTTGCCGGTTCGATCCCCCGGGCTCCTCCCCCTCCTCCTAGCTAAGCTTGTTGAGGGGTCCCTGAGCAAAGACACACCAACCCTACGCTGCTCCTCCTAGCTAAGTGTGGAGGTGTCCCTGAGCAAAAGACACAACCATAACCCTACCTGTCTCCTAGCTAAGTGTGGAGGTGTCCCTGAGCAAGACACCACCTAACCCTACCTGCTCCTCCTAGCTAAGTGTGGAGGTGTCCCTGAGCAAGACACCACCTAACCCTACCTGCTCCTCCTAGCTAAGTGTGGAGGTGTCCCTGAGCAAGACTACACCT
>PIJE02004696.1:3695-6195 GCA_002895965.2 Coryphaenoides rupestris | reverse complement strand
TGTCTGTTTGCCTGTCGATGTCTCTCTGTCTCTCTCCCCCTCTCTCTCTCTCTCTCTCTCTCTCTCTCTCTCTCTCTCTCTCTCTCTCTCTCTATCGTTCCCATGGGCTCCATTCAGCAGAATCACTGCAATGCATAGATTCTAATTCTAAACGGCCGACCTCGGCTGTTTGCACGGGAGTCCATCTAACGTCGTCCCTCCTCCAATACCTTTCTGATGCAAATGAATGACCTCTGAGGTCTCACCATCACCACCACCACAAACATCGTCACCACCACCTCCCCCACCACCACCACCACCACCACCACCACCACCACAACCATCACCACCACCACAAACATCATCACCACCACCTCCACCACCACCACAACCATCACCACCACCACAAACATCATCACCACCACCTTCACCACCACCACCACCACCACCACTACAACCATCATCACCACCACCTCCATCACCACCACCACCACCACCACAACCATCATCACCACCACCACCACCATCATCAACCACTAGCTTTTTAAGCCCCTCCCACTTCCCTTCAACCTCGTTTAACCCCGTCTTTTTTTTCTCCATCTTTTGTCGTCGAGGACCCCGAGGGGACTTTTAATAAAGTTTCGGCGCCGGTCGGCGGGTAAGGGCAGCGGCGGTCGCCCCCGGCAACGGTTGCCGTGTCGTTTCCATGGTTCCGGTTGGCAGCATGGTACGAGAAGGGGTAGAGTTAGGGGGGTAGAGAGAGAGAGGCTGAGAGAGAGAGAGGCTGAGAGAGAGAGAGGGTGAGAGTGAGAGAGGGTGAGAGAGAGAGAGGGTGAGAGTGAGAGAGGGAGGGAGGAGAGAGAGGGTGGGAGAGAGAGAGAGGGTGAGAGTGAGAGAGAGGGGGGGAGACAAGAGATCTCAAGAGAGAGATAATTAATAATTAGTCTGTAATTGTATCTGTAATTGTTTTTATTTTCCACGCGCTTTGGCAATGTAAACGTATGTTTCCCATGTCAATAAAGTTCTTTGAATTTAATTGAATTGAAATTGAATTTAATTGAAATTGAGATCATTTGATAGCACATTGTTCTGAGGATGGCCGCTGCATCGCTAACGACCAGAATCAGCGTGTATGTGTAAGCAGAGGAGCCATACATGAGCATGAGCATTAGCATTAACATTAGCATTGCCGTTGGTCAGCAGTCCTAGCGTACTGGTTAGATTGGTTTATGCAGATGCTCGTCTCGGTGACGTTCAGTTGATCAATAAATGCTGTTCAACGTTTCTGGAGGAAACCGTTTTTTCCCTCAAAACTTTTCTGCCGCCTTAACACTTATTTATTTAATGCTTGGTTTGCTGTTTTTGGTTTTTGCTCTTCGTTATTCATACTTCTAACGTTTCCACTTGATGCAAAACACATTTTTAGTCTCCCAGCCTACCCAGTGGACTGCACCGTACCGACAGGTACACCGATCTAGTCATCGTACATCTAGATGGACACTCCCACTTGTGATGTCACGAGACGGTAGTCACATGGCGATTGTGAAACGGCTTGCAATGGCTAATCACACTCACACACCTGGTGGCGTAATAATATGTCCCCTTTAAGATGTTAAGTGTTCAAATATTCACCCACACACACACAACACGTCTAAGATGGATGACGCACATGTTTGCAATGCGCGTGGCACACGGGGCCGAAGGGTCGGCGACCTTCTTTTGGGTGTCGACACGTGCAAACGTGCGCCAACGTGCGCATACATACACGCACCGTACACATCCGCACGCATGGCTGCCTGCTGAGTCACCGCCGAGGCAGCCAATCGCGTCGTCCTGCCCTCCCTGAATCACTCCTCTGGCACTTCCTGTTTCCCCCCGCTGGCCGTCGCCCGGGACTCCAAAAGCTGGCGCTGTCATCGGATCTGAAGATCTGACCGGGTTCTGTTGAGAAGCAGAACAGAGAGAGAGGGAGAGAGAGGGAGAGAGAGAGAGAGAGAGAGAGGGAGAGAGAGCGAGAGAGCGGTGGAGAGAGTGAAGGGGGGAGGGAGAGAGAGAGAGAGAGAGAGGGGAGAGAGAGAGAGAGGGGAGAGAGAGAGAGAGAGGGAGAGAGAGGGGGGAGAGAGAGAGAAGAGGAGAGAGAGGAGAGAGGGGGAGAGAGAGAGAGGGGGAGGGGAGAGAGAGAGGGGGAGGGAGAGAGAGAGGGAGAGAGGGGAGAGAGAGAGGAGAGGAGGGAGAGTTGAGAGAGGAGAGAGGGAGAGAGGGAGAGAGAGAGAGAGAGAGAGAGAGGGAGAGAGAGAGGAGAGAGAGGAGGAGAGGGAGAGAGGGAGAGGGAGAGAGAGGTGAGGGAGAGAGGAGAGAGGAGAGAGAGGGGGAGAGGGAGAGAGAGAGAGAGAGAGAGGGAGAGGAGAGAGGAGAGAGGGAGAGGGAGAGGAGAGGGAGGGAGAGAGGGAGAGGGGTGGGAAGGGAGGGAGAGAGGGAGAGAGGTGAGGGAGAGAGGAGAGAAAGATCTCCTTTCTCCCCC
>PIJE02004695.1:0-14378 GCA_002895965.2 Coryphaenoides rupestris | reverse complement strand
ATGCGTAATGACGTCTCACTCAACTACGGGATGTAAACAGCTAGATTGGATCAGTTTGATAGCAACACAATGAAAGGGTCCAAGCCTTTTCAGAAAAGAGGAGGAAAAGAATGTCACAAATAAAGGATATGTCATCTTATATTATATTATCTTAACACTAAAATGCCATTTTGTGTGGAGACGTTTTCATTTGTAGTCGCTAGCTAAGGAGCAATACATGCTTGTGTTGTATTGCTTGTATTGGACACGTGATCTTCCACTTTTGGGAAGATCAAGAGCATGTAAGTTCAGCCAATTATTTGTGGTATGTGTAATTGATAATACTTAATAATAGTCGTTATTATTGTTGTTGTTGTCGAATGTGACAGTTACACCTTATCACTGATTCAATGTAGATCTTAGTCAAATACAAAGGAAAAATGAAGCACATAATCCTTGGATGCTCTGTTAGTACTATTAAATGCACCGCACACCATGTTATCACTCAGATTTATGTCTCTACAATACTCATAAAGAACCAGAACCAGCACTGCCGAGTGATTCAGCAAGCTGAGGTGATGAGTGACGGTGAGAGCTAACCGGGAGCTAACCGCAGCAAACCGAAACCAACCCAAACTGGCACTCAAGCCGGCCACGTCCCTAATTATGCAGAAATATATTGCTTACTATCATTGTAAGTGATGAGTTGCATCAAAAATTCACCACCCATACAGTTGTCACGGACAACTGTATGGTTGTCTATGGTGATTGACTCACTTCTGGAGCCAGCCTCAAGTGCCCATTCGAGGAACTGCAGGTTTGGGCACTTCTGCATTGGCTTCAATTTTACATCACCGTGTGTTGCCCGTTGCGTGTACCCTGCACCAGAGCCTACACGTAGCTGTGTACCAGATGCCATAGTCTACGTGTAGCCATGTACCCTATGCCATAGCTTGACATGCACCTTGCCAGAAATGTAACTATGTGTTGGGGAGACGTGGACCGCAAGAACTGTGATTGGTCTGCTTGGTAACATCGCATTTCCTCCTACCCATTTACAGCTTCTCCTTCTTTACGCCACTTTTGAATTCAGCGGAACCAGAGTGTGCTCTTCCTCAAACATTGAGCTGGGAGTCACCGAATACAGTCAACTGATAAGTCAACGTATCATAGGACAACATATCTCAACACAATGGCGAGAGAAACTCCACACACAGTCCTCCACCTCCAATTAGCGCTTTGGTGGTGCAATTGCAGAGCGAGGCAAACACCGACGCAGAAGTATGAATGCAAACAAAGGCGTAGGCCACTTGCGTAAGGCTACAGCGTAGATTCTACACACAACTATAAATTGGCCTTAACACAGGGAATCAGTCGAGGTGAAAAAGCCCAAATCCTGACCTAACCCTTTATTTATTTAATAATTATATTCTTCGTGTTGCGCTTACTTATTAACAAGCACCTAAACACAAACGACTTCATATTATCATGAGATATTAAAGGTGCTATTATGTAAGAATCAAGTGCATTCTGATCTCCGTGGGTTGAGACAATAACAATCAGAAACTAATGTTAGTTCTAATCACAATTCAACCTTGTACACATTTACAAAAAGCTATGAAATAGATATAAAAGTGAGGACCACTGGAGGCGGCAGGTAAGCGACATAGCTGGCATACTTTAGTTAGAGAGACATGTTAGAGAGGAGAGAGAGACATGCTGAGACATACAGAGAGGGAGGGAGGAAGAGAAAAGGAAGGAGCGAGAGAGAGAGAGAGAGAGGGAGAGAGAGGGAGGGAGAGAGGGAGAGGAAGAGGGCGTGTGTGTGTGTGTGTGTGTGACGGTCAAAGTTCTTAGTGTTGTGGCATTTACTTTCAGAGAGAGAGAGAGAGAGAGAGAGAAGGATAATTATAGAGAGAGAAGGAAAGAGGGAAGGGAGAGAGAGAGAGAGAGGGAGGGACAGAGCGAGTAAGGGAAACAGAAAGAGGGAGGGAGAGGAAGCAGTGTTATTTTGAGGTACAAGGACAAGACATTTAAGGTAACAATCTCTACGTTTTTTTAAAATGTTTTTAAACTCTGGTCTCTGGTCATGTGTGTACATCGTGTGATGGTGTGTGCGTGTGTTTACGTGGTGTGCTGTATGTGTGTGTGCTGTGTGTGTGTGTGTGCGTGTGTGTTTACGTGGTGTGCTGTGTGTGTGTGTGTGCGTGTGTGTTTACGTGGTGTGCTGTGTGTGTGTGTGTGTGTGTGTGTGTAGATGGATCCCCCTCTTCCTCCAGTAATCCCAGCAGGTGAGGGGAGACACCTGACCAAGTAAGACCTCTCCTTCTGTTGTTGTGTTGCTCTGTGGTTATGTTGTTCTGTTTTGTTGTGCCATGTTCTCTGTGTGTGTGTGTGTGTGTGTGTGTGTGTGTGTGTGTGTGTGTGTGTGTGTGTGTGTGTATTTACAGTGTGTGTATTTATTTCAGAGCAAAGTTTCTCTCCTTGTTGAAAACATACAACTGCTACCTGAAGGAAAACACACAACTCCACCTCAGCTACTGCCAGGTATTAACGCATATCCTATAGGAGATAGGAAGATTCAACATTATTTATTTCCATATGTAACAAGTACAAAGGAATGCTTACTCCCCATTCACTCCTGCAGTATTCTTCTAAACATGAATTCTAAACAACTGAGCAATTCGTAATATAGTACCGAATAAGTACGATAAAAGGTACAACGTACAGTAAAAAGTTAAACAGTATTAAACAGTATTCTTATAAACATAAATTCAAAAACAACTCTGAACAATAAGTAATATACGGTAGTAGTTAATAGGTACGCAAAAACGTCAAATGTGATGAAGTAGCAATACTGTTGGGATAAAAATTTTGTAAAAGTGTCCACGTGCAGTACAGTAATATTCTTATACGAGCATAAAATAGTAATTGGTAACTAATAGTCGTAGCAACATGTGATGATGAAGTATAAAGATAAACGATAAGTGACCAGTGCAGTACAGTACAGTGAGAGTGACTGCATGATATGTAGCCGAGTTCCTCGTGTAATTGAAGGTCTACCCCTGTAAGTCTAGTGTCAGTGTCAAGTCCAATAATAGTCAAAGATACAATAGTCAAAAAATCCAATTAGTAAAAACTAAAATCCAATCGTGTAAATCCAATAATCCAAAAATAGTCTGATCATCCAATAGTGTCTAGTGTCAAGTCCAATAGTCCGGCGACCAGACTGCAGGGGGAGAACAGTTGGTGCCCAGGGTGATTGTGTGTGGTTGTAGTAGTAGTAGTAGTAGTAGTAGTAGTAGTAGTAGTAGTTGTTGCCTGGGTGATGGAGGGGGGCATGGTGGTACTAATTCTACTATCGTAGTACTGTAGTATGTAGTAGTAATGTTGGTATTGTTGCCAGGGTGATGGAGGGGACGTGGTTATGGAGGGTTTCCTCAACATCTCCTGGGGTGTCCACCGGCCAATCAGACTCAAGATCCAGGATGACAAGCAGGCACTCCCATTCGTTCAACTCCTGTCACCTGACCCAAGAGGACCAATCAGTCCTCTGGATGACAAGAGGTTGGTGTGTGTTTAGAGATGTATTATACGATATCATAATATACCGTATGTCATACATGATATAATTATATATTAAATAATATCACGTTTATATGTTAATTATACTATACTATATCATATTGTATCATATTCATAGATATCTCTCTCTCTCTCTAGGGGTATGACAAGATGGGGAGAATATATCGATCTTCATCAAATTGATGAGATGCCTGAGACGTCACCAGAGGTTGCTCTGGACAACCAACCAGCAGGTTTGGTTATTGGGTTGTTTTGGTCTTTTGTTGTGTGAGGTGGAACTGAAATATCATACATAAATATCATAACTACATAAGTGAAATTATGAAATTAACTAACTTTTTGTATTTTAATTCTAATTTACTAAATAATGAATGAATGTGTTTTAGCTAACTGCTGTTTAAACCTTAATGTCCTTTTTTTTTTATGGCGTAATAGCGCATTTAATTGTTCATTTATAACTATTGAAGTTGTGTTTTAATTTACTGTTTACAACTCATAAAGCTGTGTTTGAGCTAACTGTTAGTTAGTCATGTGAACAAACTGTTTATTGACAACTAATGAAGTTGGGTGTTGATTGGACCCAAATGCAGACACCAATAGCAACAACTTTAAATGTCTTAATATAATCCTTTGCCGAGGTACAGGGAGTCAAACACACAACGGAATTACTTTAGTCCAATGACAAGGGAAAGGGGGACATGGGGCTTGGGGAATACGTGGGACTTGGACAGGGGACTAAGAGCGTGGGGCCCGGAACTGGGTGGGCAGTTAGCGGGATGGAAGTACCGTGAAGGAGCAGGCAGGTGGATGGTCGGGGACAGGCGGGTAATGAACAGGTGGAGGTGATGTGGCTGATGAGTGAAGAGCGGATCATGGCAGAAGTTGTGTATTGGCTCACTGTTTATTTCTAATGAACAAAGTTGTGCTTCAGCTAACCGTTTATTTACAACTAATGTATTTTACGGTTCCGCAGGTCCACGTCTCTACGAATCCACCACCCTTCGGCCTGAGAAGCCACACAACACAAGGAATCAATATTAACTTTAAAGTCGTTCACAACATGAACATCATTAGCTTTTCCCACAGAACACTTGCATTATGAATATAATATTACATCTGATTTAAATCAGGTTCCATGTCAGCCTCAGTGTCACGGTATCGACCGTGTCATCGGGCGCACGATGGTGGTGGGCGTGGCTTCGGGCTCCTCTGCCGCTCCAGCGTGAGTCGCGGCACCTGCGCTGCAGGTTCCACCCACACGGGGTCGGAACATTTTTCTTGCCGCCAGACACGCGACACGAGCTCCCCGATATTCTCCGTCCTGCCCCCACGTCTTCCTCGTCTCCGTATTACCCCGTCGATCCTGTGTTTCTCCAGCTGCTCTACCGGACGACCCCCTCGGCTCTAGTTCCCCGTGTTCTCCTTCCTGGCTCCCGCGTATTCCTCGTCCCCGCCCCATCAGAACCGCGAATTAACGGAGCACCCCCCCCCCCCCCCCATCAGAAGCGCGAATTAACGGAGCACCCCTCCTCCATCAGAACCGCGAATTAACGGAGCACCCCCCCATCAGAACCGCGAATTAACGGAGCACCCCCCCCCCATCAGAACCGCGAATTAACGGAGCAGCATTGTTTTTCTAAATAAACATTTTGTTAACATGTTTGCTTCAGTATACTGGAAAAGCGCCTGCAGGAGTCCAATGACAGACAAGCTTTCCTCCGAGTGGGGGCGAGTCAAATATGTCACACGTGTATGTATTTGTCTTAAAAATATATAAAATAATGTATGAATCATTTAATATTTGAATAAGAATTGTAGTGGCTGAATCTTCTTAATATCTTAAATATCTATAGTATTCTTATGACAGCCACTTCGCTGGCTAGACGGGAAAAAACGAGTCTACTCGTGTCAACTGTTACGACGACGACGGTAGAAACAACGTGTTGCTCCCGTCTTTATTCACACTTCCACAAAGGACCCAATACATCCGCATTTCAGGTCCGGACTACCGAAGCCTCACTAGTACAAAAAGCACAGGTGTATCTATTGTGGCAGACGGCCACTGGGGGGCCGACTAAGGAGTATGGACAATGGTCGGGGGAACTGCAGTTCCCCAGTCGGCCCCCAGAGGGAGCCAGGGAGGCCAGGAAGTGTAGAGAGGCAATCAGCCTCGTGGGAAGTAGCTGCGCCTCGTTGAGGAAACTCGGCGGCAGCTAATCAAAGGCCTGGCTGCGGCCAATAAATAGGAGAGGACAGAGGTCGAAGGGAGAGTCGAAGGAGGAGTCAAGAAGGAAGTGGAGGAGAGAGAGGTGGAAGAGGAGGTGGTTGTGGGAGAGAAAGAGGAGGAAGAGGAGAGACCAAGACGCTGTGTGTGTGAGTTCAAGAAGGAAACCAAGTGGCTGTGTGCCTTGATCGTTTGCCTGTCAGAGAACCCGTTTTGTGTATGACCCTTGCCTGCCTGACTACCCTCCCGCCTGCCTTGCCCTGGACCATCTGCGACTACTTCCCGGTGTGATACCCCCTGCTTATGGACTACGACGACTCTATTGGATTAAGGACTTGGCACTACGATTAACCCTGCACTTCCCCTTCCCCTTTATGGTTAATAAAGCCTGTGTTTTCATTTCAAGTTGGTGTGGAACCGTTGATTTATTATAGTCAGTCGTGGTCACACTCCACCCCAATAGGGAGTGTGCCACATATGGTGGAGAATGCGGGCAAAGAACTAAAGAGACTGAAATTAATAAATCAACCCCCCACCATGGATATCGAGACGCTGCTGAACAAATGGCAGTATGGGGACCTGGACGACGATCCCCCTGTGAAAACCGGCCGGCAGAAGAAGAAAGCTGCCAAAAAGCAGAGGGCTGGGGCTGCTGCCGGGATGGGCCCACAAGTCCAGGAGAAGGCCATCTCCCTCCAGGAGGAGGACGACCTGACCAGGGAGCTGGTACGGCAGCTACGCCAGGAGCTCCAGGTCGAGAGGGAGAAGATGGGCCAGATGGAAGCCATGGTGAAGGAGTGGTGGGCCATGCAGGCTGAAACCCAGCAGGGATACCAGGACCTGGAGGCCCAGCTGAAGGCTGCAACCCAGGAGCAGGCCTGGAAGGCGGCCAAAGAGCTCCAAGACCAGCTGAAGGCCCAGCTGAAGGCTGCAACCCAGCAGGAGGAGCAGGCCCGGAAGGAGGCCAAAGGGCTCCAAGACCAGCTGAAGGCCCAGCTGAAGGTCTCAGCCCAGCAGGAGGAGCAGGCCCGGAAGGAGGCCAAAGGGCTCCAAGACCAGCTGAAGGCCCAGCTGGCAACTGCAGCCCAGCAGGAGGAGCAGGCCCGGAAGGAGGCCAAAGGGCTCCAAGACCAGCTGAAGGTCTCAGCCCAGCAGGAGGAGCAGGCCCGGAAGGAGGCCAAAGGGCTCCAAGACCAGCTGAAGGCCCAGCTGGCAACTGCAGCCCAGCAGGAGGAGCAGGCCCGGAAGGAGGCCAAAGGGCTCCAAGACCAGCTGAAGGCCCAGCTGGCGGCCACCGGCCAGCGAGAGCAGCAGGCCCTGGAGCAGGCCGAAGAGCTCCAGGCCCAGCTGACGGCCGCAGGCCAACGAGAACAGCAGGCCCTGGAGAAGGCCGAAGAGCTCCAGGCCCAGCTGACGGCCGCCGGCCAACGAGAACAGCAGGCCCGGGAGCAGGCCAGAGAGCTCCAGGCCCAGCTGTTGGCCGCAGGCCAACGAGAACAGCAGGCCCGGGAGCAGGCCAGAGAGCTCCAGGCCCAGCTGAAGGCCGCAGCCCAGCTGACGGCGGAGCAGCGCCAGACGAGTCCAGGCGCAGCTGATAGGCCCGCTGGCCAACGAGAGCAGCAGGCCCCTGGAGGCAGGCTGAAGAGCTCCAGGCCCAGGCCTGCATCGGGCAGACAATAGCCCAGCCTGATGGCCGCTGGCCAACGAGAGCAGCAGGCCCTGGAGCAGGCTGAAGAGCTCCAGGCCCAGCTGGCGGCCACCGGCCAGCGAGAGCAGCAGGCCCTGGAGAAGGCCGAAGAGCTCCAGGCCCAGCTAACGGCGGAGCAGGCCCAGAGGACTGCCGCTGGCCAGCGAGAGCAGCAGGCCCTGGAGAAGGCTGAAGAGCTCCAGGCCCAGCTGATGGCAGAGGGCCAACGAGAACAGCAGGCCCGGGAGCAGGCCAGAGAGCTCCAGGCCCAGCTGATGGCGGAAGGCCAACGAGAGCAGCAGGCCCTGGAGCAGGCTACAGAGCTCCAGGCCCAGCTGGCGGCCACTGGCCAGCGAGAACAGCAGGCCCTGGAGCAGGCTGAAGGGCTCCAGGCCAAGCTGATGGCCGCTAGCCAACGAGAGCAGCAGGCCCTGGAGCAGGTGGAGGAACTCCAGGCCCAGCTGACGGCGGAGCAGGCCCAGAGGACTGCCGCCGGCCAGCGAGAGCAGCAGGCCCTGGAGAAGGCTGAAGAGCTCCAGGCCCAGCTGATGGCAGAGGGCCAGCGAGAACAGCAGGCCCTGGAGCAGGCTGAAGGACTCCAGGCCAAGCTGATGGCCGCTGGCCAACGAGAGCAGCAGGCCCTGGAGCAGGCTGAAGAGCTCCAGGCCCAGCTGACGGCGGAGCAAGCCCAGCTGATGGCCGCTGGCCAACGAGAGCAGCAGGCCCTGGAGCAGGCTGAAGAGCTCCAGGCCCAGCTGGCGGCCACCGGCCAGCGAGAGCAGCAGGCCCTGGAGAAGGCTGAAGAGCTCCAGGCCCAGCTGATGGCAGAGGGCCAGCGAGAACAGCAGGCCCTGGAGCAGGCTGAAGGACTCCAGGCCAAGCTGATGGCCGCAGGCCAACGAGAACAGCAGGCCCGGGAGCAGGCCAGAGAGCTCCAGGCCCAGCTGATGGCGGAAGGCCAACGAGAACAGCAGGCCCGGGATCAGGCCAGAGAGCTCCAGGCCCAGCTGATGGCGGAAGGCCAACGAGAACAGCAGGCCCGGGAGCAGGCCAGAGAGCTCCAGGCCCAGCTGAGGGCGGAAGGCCAAAAAGGGCAGCAGGCACTGGAGCAGGCCGAAGAGCTCCAGGCCCAGCTGACGGCCGCCGGCCAGCGAGAGCAGCAGGCCCTGGAGAAGGCCGAGGAACTCCAGGCCCAGCTGACGGCGGAGAAGGCCCAGCGGAAGGCCGCAGCCCTGCTGACGGTGGAGCAGGTTGAAGGGCTCCAGGCCCAGCTGACGGCCGCCGGCCAGCGAGAGCAGCAGGCCCTGGAGAAGACCGAAGAGCTCCAGGCCCAGCTGATGGCCACAGGCCAAAGAGAGCAGCAGGCACTGGAGCCGGCTGAAGGGCTCCAGGCCCAGCTGACAGCGGACCAGGCCCGGCTGAGGGCCATAGGCCCCACTGACGGCGCAGCGGCAGACGACCCGGGAGGCGTCGGCGCAGCGGCAGACGACCCGGGAGGCGTCGGCGCAACGGCAGACGACCCGGGAGGCGTCGGCGCAGCGGCAGACGACCCGGGAGGCGGCGGCGCAGCGGCAGACGATCCGGGAGGCGTCGGCGCAGCGGCAGACGACCCGGGAGGCGTCGGCGCAGCGGCAGACGACCCGGGAGGCGTCGGCGCAGCGGCAGACGACCCGGGTGGCGGCGGCAGCGCAGCAGCAGCGGCGGACGACCCGGGCGGCGGCGGCAGCAGCGCGGCAGCAGCGGCGGACGACCCGGGCGGCGGCGGCAGCGCGGCAGCAGCAGACGACCCGGGCGGCGGCGGGGTCACACCTAGTGGCTCCTGGTGTCAGATCTAGTGGCTGCTGCGGTCACACATAGTGGCTGCTGGGTAACACCTAGTGGCTGCTGGGTCACACCTAGTGGCTGCTGAGTCACAACTAGTGGCTGCTGGGTCAGACCTAGTGGCTGCTGGGTCACACCTAGTAGTGGCTGCTGGGTCACAACTAGTGGCTGCTGGGTCAGACCTAGTGGCTGCTGGGTCACACCTAGTGGCTGCCGGGGTCACACCTTGTGGCTGCTGGGGTCAGACCTAGTGGCTGCTGGGTCAGACCTAGTGGCTGCTGGGTCACACCTAGTGGCTGCTGGGTCACACCTAGTGGCTGCTGGGTCAGACCTAGTGGCTGCTGGGTCAGACCTAGTCGCTGTTGGGGTCCCACCTAGTGGCTGCTGGGTAACACCTAGTGCCTGCTGGGTAACACCTAGTGGCTGCTGGGTCACAACTAGTGGCTGTTGGGTCAGACCTAGTGGCTGCTGGGTCACACCTAGTAGTGGATGCTGGGTCACACCTAGTGGCTGCCGGGGTCACACCTAGTGGCTGCTGGGTCACACCTAGTGGCTGCCGGGGTCACACCTAGTGGCTGCTGGGGTCACACCTAGTGGGTGCTGGGTCACACCTAGTGGCTGCTGAGTCACACCTAGTGGCTGCTGGGTCACACCTAGTAGTGGCTGCTGGGTCACACCTTAGTGGCTGCTGGGTCACAACCTAGTGGCTGCTGGGGTCAGACCTAGTGGCTGCTGGGTCACACCTAGTGGCTGCTGGGTCCACACCTAGTGGCTGCTGGTTCACATCTAGTGGCTGCTGGGTCATACCTAGTGGCTGCTGGGTCAGACCTAGTGGCTGCTGGGTTACACCTAGTGGCTGCTTGGAGTGGCTGCTCACCTAGTAGTCAGACTACACTCGTGGCTGCTGGGTCAGACCTATCCGACGATACTTCGAAACGCTACTGTTCCTGGGCTATATCGTCGGACCAACGACCTCTAATATAGAACAACATAACTGCTATCAATTAAATCTTAAATCAAGTTAAATTAAGTCATACATTTTGCATACAACCAAAACAACATTCTAATAATAATAATAATAATAATAATCATGATTATTTTTATTATTATTATTATGTACATATATGACATATATTATAATATATATATATATATATTAGGGCTGCACGATATGGACAAAATATCATATCCCGATATTTTTAGGCTGAATGGCGATATACGATATATATTTTCTATGAAGAGGGTTAAATGTTTCATTGTAAGTCAAAAGCCACATGTGAGATGTCAAAAGCACCTTTATTAAAACACGAGTCAGTAATACTGCACATTGCGCAATATATCAACATGTGCTATCAATAGTATAGCATAGAATAGCATAATAGAACTTTATGCCAGCAGCCAAACAGAAATATCTTGGGCGAGTTGTACATACATCCCTCTTAAAAGCTTAAAAAGCTTCTTTTGAAAAGTAATTGCGACTGGGCAAATGATATCTTGGGTCGATGGTGTTGAGTAGCTTTTTAAAGCCGGGTTGAGCCACCGTTGCAACAGGGACCATATCTTTTGCGGTGTGGTCGGCCACCGCATTTGTTATATCACGACACTTTGCACTTTTCTTGTCATAAGGCTCACCACGGGTGAATGAAGCTTGCAGCGCGCTTTGTTTCGGGGCAGAATGCTGTAAATGGAGGAATAGACTTGTAGTGCTTCCAGGTTCTGCTGCTCGTCTGTTCTTTTGAATCCGAACCATCTCCAAATAACTGAACCCTTGTTTTTCTTTTTAGTAAGCAGGTCTTCTACCGGCGCTGTGTTATTCTCGCTATCTTCCTCCATGCTTGCTTGTGTTGTGAGAGAGAGGGGGTGTGGGGGGCGGGTGTGAGTCACACTCCAAGCAACTTGCGAGTCGGAGGGATGCAGAAAAAAACTGTACTTTAACACAACATGACATATTCGGATATAAACGATGTTGTCTAATTTTGTATCCCATTTGAAAATATAACGATATGTCGTGAATAGCCGATATATCGTGCAGCCCTACTCCGAATCTACGGATAGGGTTTTCTGTTTTTGTTGCATGTTATTCATGAAACGTGATGTCTGTCTGTCAAAAGATATAACGTATGGAAACACATCGGTGAATGTCTAAGTAGCCACGAGCGCTCGAATACACACACCCGTTGTATGGAGGAATGGCCGGTATGAGAACTGTGGACTGTCAATTATTTGATTATGCATGGGATAGGCCTAGGCCTTAGTGTGTATGTGTCACTGTGTTATGCTACATCATTTCAATCATGTCGAAATTAATATGAAATGTTGTTGAAAAGATACAAGAGCCAAATAATATGAAATAATAATATGAAAAATGAACGGTGTTAATTTAAGGCATGTCTTTAGAATCACAAGGATACTTAAACGTTGTATTTCCATGACGAAAAATGTGTTTTCAGAGTGATATGCATGACAGCGTCTGCCACCGACTTTCAACCAGTGCGCAGCGTGCGCCTATGAGCCGTACAGCGCATGTACCTGTTCATTCCAGAGCCTGTAACCTGCTTATTTAGCCATCGTTGTGTGTGGTCGGTAACGTTGTTATAACCTACATTTAATGTTGGTGTTAACAGCGTACTGGTTTTAAATAGCTGACAGTAATATGACGCATTTTATCACATGTGTTTTGTGAAGTCCACATGGGGGGACGCACTTTCCTTATTTTGATTGCCTCGCGCCGGCACTGACTACACTGGTGAAGACCAATCCGTTTTTGTAACATGAGAAAAATAAGTCAGGAACACGTTCACCGTTTAGCACGAGGTGAGCATCAACACGCTACCACGCTAGACTACATACAAGCTAGTCAAACTAGCATGAGCGACTCAAAAAGACAGCTAACGCCGACATACAATACACTGTTATGCAATAAAACATCACGAACGAACACAGAGAAATGAAGTAAAATATTACCGAGAACAGATTATGACAGTGGAATGCTGAGTGGAAATCGGCTTCGGGATAACAGTCTGGATAGCACACGAAGAATAGACTAAGTTAGACTAAGTTCAAGATAGTTAGCTAAAGTCATTACACGGTAAAATATAAAGTATGAACATTAGGAAGTTATTAATGATCCCAGAGCATGCGACCTACCACAGTACGTCACGCCAACCCACGACGTCATACTCTCCTGCCGCACCACTAGATGGCGCTGTTTACCAAATAAAAGCCTGTCTCAAATTAAACATGAATTTAACTATTACTAAAACTATATTATTGACACCATTACATATATATATATAAATATATATATATAAATATGTTATATATATTATATATTTATATATATTTGTTCTCTTGTTATATTTTACCTTCTTCCTACGTACTGTCATGTCTCAAGAGTTTCTCTGTACAGAATGGGCCTGTGTTGTGATACACATGTGACAATAAAACACTTTGACTTTGACTGTTCCCTCAAGCAGGGCAGTCGAGTGTGCAGCCTTGAAGCCTGCCTGATGGAGGTCTAGCATGTTGTTTTGGTGGAGATAGGAGTACAGTTGGATAGAGATGGCACGTTCCAGAGTTTTGGAGAGGAACGAAAGGTGGTATACAGGTCTGTCGCTCCGGATGTCCAGGAACTGTCAAGCGTGGCTTTCTTGAGGAGCGGCTTGATTCTGGCAGTCTTGAAAGCGGTCGGTAACAGATCTGAACTGAGGGAAGAGTTGATTTGAGTCGTGAGGAACGGCAGGAGGGGATTGAGTCAAGGGGGCATGTGGTTGCGTGGTTGGATGCCACAAGCCTGTTGAGTTCTTCAGAGGAGAGGGGTGCAAAGCAGGTAAGGCTAACAGAGGTGGGTGTTGGGGAGAGAGAGGATAGCAGCAGGGGTGAAAGAGGAGATGATGTCCTTCATCTTCTTTGTAAAGTATGTAACAAAGTCATCAACTGTGAGGGAGGAGGGGATGAGAAGGGAGGAGTTCTTAGAGAGAGATCTGGGTGTGACTGAGTATGTTTACTTCATAAACACACACACACACACACACACACACACACACACACACACACACACACACACACACACACACACCACACACACACACACACTCAATATTAATGAATTAATCCATGGGACTCTATTTGGTACACATAGAAGCTATAATGTGTGTATTTACGGTAGATGAATTTACTGAGGTTCCTCTGGTCTGACCTGGTATCTTAGTTCCCTCGTCTGATCTGGTCTTGGTTCCTCTGGTCTGACCTGGTCTTGGTTCCTCTGGTCTGACCTGACCTTAAATCCCCATGTCTGACCTAGTTTTAGTTCCTCCCTGAACTGGTCTTGAGTTCCAGGTGTGGTCACTGTTCATTATAATCCTGCTGTAATCCACTGGCTTGTTCACTGCTTGTTTATACAAATCACATTGTTGATGTTTGGTTTGTTTACACCGGAACATCCCACCCTCTCTACTCCCTATTAGTCCACACCAGTATGCTCCCAGTAGAACCATAACTGGTCTCTCTATATATATAGTCCACATAATTAGGCTCCCAGTAGAACCAGACTCTT
The DNA here is from genome assembly GCA_002895965.2 of Coryphaenoides rupestris. Lineage (NCBI taxonomy): Eukaryota > Metazoa > Chordata > Actinopteri > Gadiformes > Macrouridae > Coryphaenoides > Coryphaenoides rupestris. Next base: position 527 of record PIJE02004695.1, on the reverse strand, counting down.
GGACCATCAGACATCAGACTATGGACCGCAGTCTCCTCCTCATCATCATGCTCACTGTTCTAGGCCTCTCTGTAGCGAGAGACGAAGATCATCCCAGAGGTAAGGATTGGATCAAACCTCTTCTCAAATACTCCTAAAGTACACCTGAAAGAGCAACAATCCCACCACACATAATGAAACATAGCATAATTTCTTGTGTTTTCAATGTTTCGTTGGCTTGAAGACCTGAACTCTGAAGAAGTGGATTCTGTGGACATTACTGATAGAATCCTGGAGTCAAACAAAGGTAAGAATAACAAATGTTGCATTCTTCCAGTTTTAAGAGCTCTTCTGTAACAGCATTTTTGTATTATAGCTTCAGATTCCATAAAAGAGATTGTCATGTGACTTCTCTGTTACATCCATTGTGTAGATAACATATTCCCTATCAACTCTATGTGCATCTCTGACATAGTAATCTGGTGTTAAAAACCTATGGTTTATCTCTAATTGACCCTGTGCAGGCATCAGTCACATGCTGTTGGAGG
>PIJE02004693.1:0-23754 GCA_002895965.2 Coryphaenoides rupestris | reverse complement strand
TTTCACACATTCAGATCAAGTGTCAATGTGCAACCCAGTCACATGCCAGGCTCCAGCGAGCAAACATTACACATTTACACTCTCAATAAGCACTCCCCACAGGAAACAGAAGAAACCATTAGCAGGAACACATAGTAGAAGTGCAATAGGTGCTTGTATGAAGAAATGAAACCAAGATTGATAATCAAGGCAAAAAACAAAGTGAATGTTATCAGTGCAGTGGAGCTATCCATGTCGGCGGCTCCTATCTTCTGTGGAACTGTTTGTTAATCCTTTCAACGAGGCAGAGGAAGACATGCATGCACAAGAAAACATGCGAAACTGGCCCACAAATCACAATTATGCTCCACAATGGTTGACAAATCTTTACATTGAGTCCATAACTGCAGCTGCCTCACATAATTTTCATTACTTTATTGTGTGACTTCCTATCCAATATCCTGCCTGCATCGGGTGGAAATATCTAAATCTAATCCAGCGTTTGGATCTTGATGGTATAACTCAAGACACATGCTAAAATATAACCGCTTTAACAGGAAACATATATTTTCGAGCTCTTTCTTTAAAAATGAGACAATGTGCTATGAAAATATATTTATTGAGTGTGAAATCAGAGCATAGCAATAATTACCTCGATAAATCAATATCAAAGGAGCCAGGCATGCATTATTTTGTGTCATATTATTAGTATGCAGCCATCCATCACAAACTGAGATACGTGTGTTCTTGGAGAAGACAATCTGTGAAGGATGGGTCGAAAACAGTGTTGATTTGAAAGTGTAGGCTCCACACACTAGTTCAATGCATTTTTTTTATAGTATATAAGTGCAGGACTTCATTGCTTTGTCTCATAGGCCTAAGCCTTTACATTGAAGAATTCTGAAGAAGATTCTAATTTGGCAAATTTCTTCTCTGGTTCATTTTGTCACGTCCATGTGATCAGTCTTTAATAGTTTATAATAATGCAGTACAGTCGTTCAGCTTTTGGACTGTAGATGCTGGCTCCAAAATAGTCACTATTTCAAGTTTGAAAATGTCATCGTAATTGTCTGCGGCACACGAGTTTATATGTGCCAACCATTGTTATTTTGCCAAATATCTGTTGAAACACAAAAAACGAACAATAAATAAGAAGAAAGTATGTGCTATTTATCTTCTGGTAAAAAAAACGTTATTAAATAAATCACAGATTGCATTTCAGTCATAAATTTGTTTAAACGATCGTATCTAGGCCTCTTAACCAAAGAAATGGCAACTGTAACACAAGAGATATATACAGCAGCAGAGTAGGCCTACTGAGAATATGAGACTACATTTACAAATGCAGATTCATCATGAATGAATGAAACTATTTAGATGTAAGCAATATACATTGACAATCATCCACGGGTTACACAAACGTGCAGTACGTTTTGAGAAGACCAAGCTTAAATGGGAAGCAGACGTCCATGACAACTGGCTAAGAAGGAACAAGACCAAAAAGAGAAGAAAAAAAAAACATTCTTTGGGCCCACGAGGAGGTATAAAATGGAAATGTGCTGTGCACATGAAGAGCACAGCTGCAAGCCATCTCTCCTAAATCCCATTTCCTTTGATTCCCCCTCACTCTTTAAGCAGTGCTATCCTGGAAGGACACCAGCCTCTCCACAAGATCCACAAGATCCACAGTACCGTACCGTCAACACACGGCCACACGGTCAGTTCCACACCCGCAGCACTCATCTGCCAAAGCAAAAAAAAGATACAAATTGTGACAATTTTGTCACCACTTTGTGGTGAGCTGGAGGTCAGAAATGTATGTCTGAGTAACCCCGCTCACCGGCTGACAGTGCTGTTTCAAATGACCCTCGACTTCACCTCTGTTGCGAGTATAAACGCCTCGTCTAAATGAGGCTTAATTGGAAATGTGGAAATTTGAAACAGATGACCAGTAATGATTATTACACGCAAGATGAGTGCTCATACGAACAAATATGACATTATAATATGGGATGGATATCCGCACATATTATTTCTTCTTTGATGGACATTTTGAATGACGATTTCAACTTGATGCGCAGACAGGAGTATAGCTGCAGCAAGACGACCCAGCAGCCTTTGGTTTGAAATGATCTTGCAGGCGATTCCAGGTTACATTCCACTGCAGAGAACATCTGTAAAAAAAACAACTGCATTTTTTGGGGGGAGAATTCGGAGAACATTGTAGCCTTGCTTAAATACTCGGGCCTGCCCAAGAAGTATCACATTATGAGTGTGTTGAGTGTTATTCTGTGCAGTCTTATTCCTTTCTCAAGCTGGATGTGTGTGTTTTTGGTGGGACTTTATTGAGATGAAATCATTACAAATGCAAACAGCCACCAAATGTCAAGGAACAACTCCACCGGCTCCAAGTTGGGTTGGTTCATTCATGTCTCTTTGAAATAAGACTTCCAATGTGGTGCCGCCAATGTATTGCTATAGGCAACGACAGAAACCACCCCGCACCCCCCCCAAAAAAAAATATGTGACACAGTAGAGGTTTCCATGTGTGATTTGGGGGTTTGGACAGAGCTCCTGGAACCTCTCCTCAAGAATTCCCATGGTCAACCTCAGGCCTCTTGCTCCACCTCCCTCCAGAGGTTATGACATACTGTACCACTAAGGACGGAGCAGGGCGGCTCCTCCCGTTCCCTTCTCAGTGGGAGGCAGACACCCAGACACCAAGCAAGCGAAGACAATCACTCTCTCTATCTGCACAAACAGCGCATCTCCCGCTAACATCGTTTACACGGTGTCTGAAAATACACCATTGCCACCACTGACCCTCAAATGTTGAGGGTAAGCGTACAGTCTTCTGTTACCCCGCCGCTAAACGCTGCTTTTTAAGCGCGCACAGAACAGCCACCACAAATGTAAGGGGACCATATGTCCTTCCAACAGCTAACTACCACCGTAAACTGTGGCCCGTGGCAAATCACATCTCCCCCCTCTCTCCCTCTCTCTCTCTCTCTGTCTCTCTGTCTCTCTCTCTCTCTCTCTCTCTCTGTCTGCCAAGCCCTCAGCCAGCGACGCTCCTCTGACTCACCAATCGCAGCAAACAATGGCCGCCTTTGAATTTCCCCCGTGGTTGTCTTAAATTGACAGCTGGAATCTATTAATGCCTCCTCCGGTAGCCATGACTACTCCACAATAACCAAGCAGCATGTACTGTATGCTCATGAATGAAAGAAAGAACGAAGGGAAAGAATTACTCCAACCCACACCCCCCCGCCAGCCACGCCTCCTCCGGTAGCCATGACTACTCCACAATAACCAAGCAGCATGTACTGTATGCTCATGAATGAAAGAAAGAACGAAGGGAAAGAAGAGAGTTATGGAACAGGGTGGATGGGCGGAAACACGGTTCGACGTGGTCGCGTGGTTCTAAGCGATGTTCGCGGTGGAACAGACACCGGAGAGAACCCTTCTGAGCGACGCCACATGTTTAGGACTGTAAAGCGGTGGAAAGTAACTCAGTACATTTACTTGAGTACTGTACCTAACTTGAGTCAAATATTGTAATTTTTACTCCACGACATTTAGTGTTTTAGTTACAGTTTTAGTTACTAGTTACTTTGCAGATTGAAATTAACAATATAAAATATAACCAATAAGTAAATTCCCATATTATTATATCAATCAGGACTCCAGGACCTAAATGGGCAAATAGCTAAACAGCAGTATGTAAAGAAATATATAAACAATTTACACATTAAGATAAGAATAGAGCAGACAAGCTGCAACATTAAACCAATAAACACATGAATGCGTCAATAATTATAATCCAATAATATCATATATTGTGGAGTGTGTGTGGTTGGTGGCTGGTTTAAACAGCCACCAAGCCGTAGCCCTAAAGAAGCCACTTTTAGTGGCGAGTATCAAGGCCATTCTGCCTAGTAGGCTACGAGTACTTTTACTTTTGGTACTTTAAGTTCATTTTGATGCTCATACTTTTGTACATTTACCTCATTAACATTTTCAATGCAGGGATTTTACTTGTATTTCTACAGTGTGGTATCACTACTTTTACTTCAAGCAAAAGAGCGGAGTACTTCTCACCACCGCTCACTGTACACTCGCCTTTTCCACGAGTGGTATTTACCTTGAGGACTTACAATTTCCAAGATTTCCAAGATAAATGAGGCAGCCCTCCAGACATCTGGAAATCATTTGTGCTCATCAAGACTCTTGACGCTTGGGTTTCCCCCAGCCTGCTAATGCCACACTGCCGTACGGGAGGGTGTTTGAAAGCACTTCCACCATACATCACGCATTTGCGGCCACGTCCACCAGCAACATGCAAATATTGCTGACAGGCCTGACTGATACGTGTATATGCATACAAGACACGAGAGTTCCCCGCGTCTTCTCAACGTCGATCAATCCTCAAACCCCCGCCACGATTTATTACAAGGTATAAAACAAACTAGAATAACTGTTGTGTTGCGTGGCGTCTGTGTTGTTTTAACTCGCAGCGTGACTTGGCATAATTGCTAATAATCACGACCGCTGGAAGAAACTCAGCAACTGACTCCTTTCACTCCGAGATAATGTACGTGTGTATGATTATGATGATGGTAAAGGGGGTGGGGGGAGAAAAAAAGTCCCCCAGCTGTGCTAAACATCCATTGTATTTGAAGATACTTGGCAAAGTGTCGGATGAGGGTATTATGTGAACGATCTGGTTCACAGGCCCACGCTGAGGCAACTGTTGCATGAAGTCAGAGTTGTAACAAATGCCCCAGCATGGAAGCAAAATTTGAAATAAAAAAAGCAGAGAATATAAAAACAGAAATAATGTTTTGCAAGAGTTTATGGAAGACATGGGCTCGGGTCCAGGGCCATTTTAAACAAACAGGTTCCAAGGATGCTGTATTTTGGGCTAATTGTACTGCCCCTTAATATGGAGTCATTTACCATTCTGAACTGGGACATAGGAACATTTTCGAATATTTTATTTACTTTTGTCTAGTCTATTAGTACAGTGGACCATAAATGTGATATATATATATATATACACAGTTGTGGTCTTAACTTTACATAAAGAACATGTATGTCATGGCAGTCCAGAGTTTTCAACACTTATTTTTCTGTGATAGAGTGATTGGAGCACATACTTACTATACTTACTTCTTTGTCACAAAAAACATTCATGAAGTTTGGTTCTTTTATGAATTTATTATGGGTCTACTGAAAATGTGACCAAATCTGCTGGGTCAAAAATATACATACAGCAATGCTAATATTTGGTTACATGTCCCTTGGCCATTTTCACCTCAATTAGGCACTTTTGGTAGCCATCCACAAGCTTCTGGCAAGCTTCTGGTTGAATCTTTGACCACTCCTCTTGACAGAATCGGTGCAGTTCAGCTCAAATTTGCTGGCTTTCTGACATGGACTTGTTTCTGAAGCACAGTCCACATGTTCTCGATGGGGTTTAAGTCAGGACTTTGGGAAGGCCATTCTAAAACCTTAATTCTAGCCTGATTTAGCCATTCCTGTAACACTTTTGATGTGTGTTTGGGGTCATTGTCCTGTTGGAACACTCAACTGCGCCCAAGACCCAACCTTCTGGCTGATGATTTTAGGTTCTCCTGAAGAATTTGGAGGTAATCCTCCTTCTTCATTATCCCATTTACTTTCTGTAAAGCACCAGTTCCATTGGCAGCAAAACCCAGAGCATAATACTACCACCACCATGCTTGACGGTAGGCATGGTGTTCTTGGGGTTAAAGGCCTCACCTTCTCTCCTCCAAACATATTTCTGGTCATTGTGGCCAAAGAGCAACATTTTTGTTTCATCTGACCACAGAACTTTCCTCCAGAAGGCCTTTTCTTTGTCCATGTGATCAGCAGCAAACTTCAGTCGAGCCTTAAGGTACCGCTTCTGGAGCAAGGGCTTCCTTCTTGCACGGCAGCCTCTCAGCCCATGGCGATGTAAAACAAGCTTTACTGTGGACACTGACACCTGTGTTCCAGCAGCTTCTAATTCATTGCAGACCTGCTTTTTGGTGGTTCTCGGTTGACTCTTGACCATCCTGACCAATTTTCTCTCAGCAGCAGGTGATAGCTTGCGTTTTCTTCCTGATCGTGGCAGTGACTCAACTGTGCCGTGCACTTTATACTTAAGAACAATTGTTTGCACAGTTGATCTCGGGACCTGTAGCTGCTTTGAAATTGCTCCAAGTGACTTTCCTGACTTGTTCAAGTCAATGATCCGCTTTTTCAGATCCATGCTGAGCTCCTTTGACTTTCCCATTGGAGCGTTTGTGGCTGAGTCTCATGATTGTATCAAATGAGTCATATTTAAATGTGCTCAGAGGAGTCACCAGCTGTAGTCAATCATAATCACTCACAAGAAGTTAATAATTTGATTGACACAACTTTCTACGTCACCAACATTGATCATTCATGTTGCTGTATGTATATTTTTGACCCAGCAGATTTGGTCACATTTTCAGTAGACCCATAACAAATTCATAAAAGAACCAAACTTCATTAATGTTTTTTGTGACAAAGAAGTATGTGCTCCAATCGCTCCTCTCACAGAAAAATAAGAGTTGTAGAAATTATTGGAAACTCTGGACTGCCATGACATACATGTTCTTTACAAGTGTATGTAAACTTTTGACCACAACTATATATATTCCACCACCGTGTCAAGCAGTACATGAGGAGCTTTACTCCCACTGTGTAGACACAGGCGCCCGAGGAAAATCCATCACTCACCACTGTGATCTTGACCCCAGTAAGCAGAGCGTGCCGGTGGTTCGTCAAGGAAATGACCTGCTTTGTTCCCCGGGGCCTGTAGCCGTCTCTAAGCTATATCAAAGTAGCTGTGGTCTGCAGGGTCAGCCCTCAGTAGAGGGTGCGGTGAAAGAGACCCAGCTAAACCTCAAGTTTCAAGAAGAATCAGCTTTGGTCAAATCAAGCACCTCACACACCACCCAGTCACATTCCCTTCCTATTGGCAGGCTATCTGTCTTCCTCTCACCTTCTCTCTCTCTCACTCTCTCCCTCTCACACTCCCGCTCTCTTCTAGTCTCTCTCTTCCTGTTTTCGTCTCTCTCTATCTCTCTATCACTCTCTTTAAGTCTCTGTCTTCCTGTCTTCATCTGTCTCGTTGTCTTTCTCTCTCCTTCTTTCTTTACTTCTCTCTACTTCTCGTCTTTCTCTCTCTCTCTTAAATGTGTCTAATCTAATAAAAAATGATCTATGTGTCTTTTCTCTCTCTCTTTGCCTCTTTCCCTCTCTCACACTCAAATGTGAGGATGAGTTCATGCATCTATTTCACATGGAAAACTATTTCAACACATTTTCATCCTCCGTGCACTGTCACCGGCGTTGTAGAGTTCCCCTTATGTTCAACATCCCTTCTGGCAGTCTCCATAATACGCCTTTGTTACTCGGCCCAAGCTGCTCTCACTTTGGAAAAAATGTGTTGCTGTCAGACGGCGGTGCCCAGCTGGACGTGTGAGAGGAAAGTTGTTCTCTGTGATGCGTTTGCATCACTGGAATGGCTACTAAACTGTAAGGCTCGTGTCCCAGCCAAGCCCGACTCCCCGTACGCAGTCTGCAGACAACTGTGGACGATTGCAAACAACAGCCGGAGACTTTGAATGCAAACTTCTGGCTGCAGTATCGGAACCACCCCTTTAATATTATGCTGTCCTCCCAGCAGTGCTGCTAATGTCCTAATCTGCCTGCACACAAGACCCCTAAGTTTATGCCTAAACATAACCTTCTCCTAGCTCATACCTTAAGCCTGAACATTTATAACCGTACACCTAAACTTAACTTAACATAAACTTAACTTCATGTGTTAAGAGAACTTGCATGGCCGTCCACCCTACATTTCAAGCTTCGAGCTTTCTTCATATGTACGTTATTAGAACAACATGAAGCAGTCACTAATAGCTATGGAATGCTTCATATCCAGGGTTCCAACTTGACAAACATAATGCTGAAGTGGCAACCCTTCCATCAGCAACATCCGACATCCCACAAGCTTTAGATAAGACGGCGTCCCTTCGTCCACATAGCGGTGGTGAGGGGGAGTGGGTGGGGTCGGAATTCCAACACTGCAGCCTCTCCGATGTAATAAAGGAGACGATAGGCCCGTCGAACTAAGGACAGCCTACTGGCTGATGAGTGGCTGGTTGGGACAGAAGGGTAGAGGGTGCTACTGTGAGGCGTCAAAAATGTCCTGGTCCTGCCAACACTTAGTCCAGTGCTTTATTGACAGCAAAGCAACACAGATGAAAACAACGCAATGCATATGTCAGCATGAGGAAGGGTGGGCTTCATTGGAGGCTTGCCAGGAACAGGCAAACTGAACAAAGGGAGATTCTGGCTATTCTGAAAATGACAGCAAGAATACTATGGCAAGAATGCTGTGTCTCAGTCGTTTCATCAGCGGTTCAGGCAGCAGATCAAGAGACGGTGCACCTAGACCCCTTATTATTAACCCTTTACTGGTCACATTGTTACGTGGGGGTTGAGGTGAGACCCAGGCGCACAGCAATAGATGAGGCGTCGTGGTAAGTCCGAAAAAAGGGGTTTTAATTCACAAAACAAAGGATTGCCACACACAAAGTCACAAGGAGTTCGGGGATCCGGACAGGGCTCCACGGACTGGTCCCAGCTCAGCGGGGTGGTCTGGAACGCTGGAGGAGAGATAAAAGAACGGGGTGAGGGATAGAGATCCCGGTGGTGGCAAACACAGGCAGTAAGGCGTAACGTTAGTCCACTGGATAAACTACTACAGGATGGTGTATCTGACGCATACGTTACCACCTGACGATCTGGCGCCGAGTGGCGCGCCGGCCAGGCCTTTGTAGTGCGGGTGGTGATTGCCGATCCGGTGCAGGTGCGGTGATTGGGAATGGGAGCCCGGTGCGGGAACTGGCGCTGTGTGCCGCGTCATCACCGCTCCACCCTCGGAGGTTAGCTGCAGTTGTTGTTGTTGTTGTTGTTGTCCTCAGCCATCACTTACATTTCCTGACTAAATACCTTAGCTTCGCTTGTCTGCTTCCAGCTCTGGATGGGAGCGGTCAAGGGGCACGCAAAGCCAGCAAATTAAATTCCCCAAATCTACTGCTCAAATATGGATTGGTGCGATTGTTGTCTGGGGACAAAAAAAGGTGGGCCACAACAAAATGTGACACACAATGTAAATAAGGTTTAAATAGTAATCCATGCATGGTGGTTATGTTGTGGGGCGCTTCTCTCCAGAGCCTACCACGTCACCGCAGGCGAGTCGGGATCCCAGCCCGACCGCTGACGGAAACACCCGAGCGAGTGAGACGCGATCGGGCGTAACAAGGCACAGCCTCACCAGGTGCAGATAATCACAATTAGGACACAGCGGCTATTTAAGCCCGTCATGAACAATACACGTTGCTAGAACGTACTACCCCCTCGGCTCTGGTTCCCCGTGTTCTCCTTCCTGGTTCCCGCGTATTCCTCGTCTCCGTGATACCCCGTCGATCCTGTGTTCTCCACGCTCCACGTTCCTCGCTCCCGTGTCTCCCTCGTCCCTCTACGAACCCCTACCCTCCTCGGACCCTCTCCTCGCTCCAGTGACTCCCTCTCCGGACCCCCTACTCTCCTCGGACCCTCTCCACGCCCCTATCCCTGGACTCCCCTTCTCCCCGCAGACGGATCCCCGACAGACACCCTGACTACCGGACTACCCTGACCACCGGACTACCCTGACTCTCCCTCAACCCGCGTTAAGTATTTTGTTTTGATAGATTAGTATTAGAGATTTATTTTATTTTATAGCTATATATATATATATATATATATATATATATATATATATAGATATTTTATATATATATATATAGATATATATATATATATATATATATATATTAGATATAGAAGGAAATAGATATAGACAGATTTATTATTAGTATAATCATTTATTGTCCTTGGGTATATATTATTATTTTATATGTATATATATATATATAGGTATCTTTATATCACTCCTAGCTACGTTCCCTGAGAATATAATAAAAACCCCTTGGAACTTTATACTGGTGTCTGAGTCTGTCTTCTCCGTTCGGGGTTTGTCACACTGGCTTCTGTTTTCGGGTACAGGCATAACAGGTTAAGCCTATTTCAATATAAATATACATTTCACTATATAATCGCCTGAAGTTAAACCTTGTTGCCATCAAGTATTGCCTGGTGAAGACTTTGATCTGAGTCTAAATCTGGCACATACCACCGCTTATTAGTTGTTCCCAGTCTGCCTGGTTGGTTACAGTTTTTTTTTTTTTACCAGTAACCAATCAGGGACGGCGTCCTTTCTCATTAACCAATCACTTTTTGTGATTGACCAAATTGGTGCCAGCTGATGTCACTTGTCTTACATCCTATGATGTAATAACCTGTCCCAGGCCTAATAAAAGGAGAAGGGAGGGAAGAAGTGCTTGGGCAATGACAAGAAGATTGTATTCGCTGACCTGGCAACAAAATTGATCTGCTTAGTCAAGTTCAAGTCAAATCTATGAATGGAGGCTCTTCGAAAGGATTCACTTAAGGCTGATACATACTCCGCAAGAACAGAGAAATTTGTTCTTGTTCTCGAGGTGGCAAGAACAAGAACAAAGTTTGTTCTGGCCACGACATTTCATACTTCACGAGAAACTCCTCAAAGGCCTCGCCCACAGCAGCAAACTTCTGCGGCGGCGGAAAGCGCATTAACCACGCCCACTTCAAATTGACCACACAATAGTTCTCGGACACGACGCGAGAAAAAAGTTCGGCCCGGCTGATGTGTCGAGAACAAGCTGCGAGAACTCCTGAACCAGGGCTGTGAGAACAAAATGACGTAATTTTGTTCTCGCAGCCCTTGGAGCGAGAACAAATGTCTCTGTTCTTGTGGAGTATGTATCAGCCTTGAGACGGTTTCATCCTACTGTTCGGTTTCTCTTACAGTTAGCTTGTTTGAATGCCGAGTGTGAGTTGCTCAGTGTTTTTAAAATAGTCCTTTATTACAGACTGAAAAAGGACCTACACAAAGGTTACACTTTCCATGTGTACTGTGAGTACACAACGGCATATGACAAAGCCTATTCTGTTGCGAAACAAGGTTTTAAAAAAGAAACAAGTGTTCCCATTTTCTAATAAATTATAAATGTACAAAAAACAATGTTTTTTTGGGTTTGCCATAAGAATGATATTGATTAAACTGTATTTGCATTAAGTGGCAATGAATCAGCATAGACAAATGTTAAAGTTTGAGGTACTCTTGGGTCAGTTGATCATCACATTAGCCTAAATCCCCTTCTCTCTATATGTTCAGAATCAGAAGAGCAGCTTTATTGCCTTAGCAAACAAGAAATATGCTTTTGTGCAATTGGTGCCTAACTAATGTAGTACTAGGATACTACTTGTGTCATGTTTTATTTTATCCAGAATTCAAAGTTATCTTTGAATTACTATTTCTCGTAAACTAACCTATTGCAGTGTTGGTTTTACTTGAAACTAATCTTGTATTTTCTTTTAACTTTATATTTTTCATTTTTATTTTCATTTAATTATATTTTTTTTTCATTTTGTTTATTTATTTATTTTAATTTTTTATTTTTCATTTTATTTTTTATTTTTATTTATTTATTTGTATTTTTTTCTTATTTTTTATTTTTATTTTCTTTTTATTTTTTTTTGTTTTTATTTGTATTTTTTTTTTTTTTTTTTTTTTATTTTTCTTCTTCTGCTTCTTTTTCTTTTTCTGCTTAAACTACCTGTAGCAGTGTTTGTATTTTACTTAAACTAACATTGTAAAGTAACCTATTGCAGTGTTGGTTTTACTTGAAAACTAATCTTGTAACAGGACTGGTAGAACTATTTCTCGTAAACTAACCTATCGCAGTGTTGGTTTTACTTGAAACTAATCTTGTAGCAGCGTTGGTAGAGGTATCTATCGTAAAGTAACTTGGATAACAGTGTTGATTTGTTGGGGTAGTGTTGGTTAAAAAGGAAACCTTGTTGTAGTATTGTTGGCAGGAGATATTGGGTCAAATTCACTTATTACAGAGCTGTTGTTGCAAACTTAGATCATTCACGCATATTAAGAGGTGGACACGGCCCAGGTTCAGTCACCCAGTTTCGGGCATTCAGCTGTAGTCAATTTGAGGTAACGGTACGAAGGAGGGAGCTTAACCCTGGCATGTAGCCCCCCCTTGTGCATCTTAGCTATTAATTACCATGAGCTAGGTATCTTAGACGTCAGCATGTAGCGTCCAGGCCCATCGCGAACGAATACCCCAGAACAAAAGATCAGGGAGTCATTCTGTGGGAGTCCCAGAACAAAAGACAAGGGAGTCATTCTGTGCGGAGTCCCAGAACAAAGACAAGGGAGTCATTCTGTGGGAGTCCCAGAACAAAGACAAGGGAGTCATTCTGTGGGAGTCCGTCCAGGGAGTCCTACAGCTACAGGTTAGTCCTACACCTTCCCTCCTCCTGTGCTAGCCATGTGCCTACAGTCCATTACAGTCTGGACATCCTACCGCGGCAGGTGTCACCGAAGACCCTCCACTCGCTGCCGCCACCCCTCCAATCTCCTCTACCCTACGATCTCAACCTACACAGGCCTTGATGTGAGAGGGGGACTTTGGAATTGCCAATCGTCGGTCAAGAAAACTGAGACCATTCTGGCCTACGCCGCCCTCCAGTCTCTCCACTTCCTGGCTCTCACAGAGACCTGGCAACAATCACCCCGGAAAATACCGGGGTGACCGGTGCCGCCCTTTCCACGACCTATTCTTTCACACACACTCCCCGACCCTCTGGGCGAGGTGGGGGAACAGGACTCCTCATCTCTCCAAAGTGGTCATACCAGGTCCTTCCCCTGGAACACCTGACCAGATCTGCACTTGAACTCCATGCTGTATCTGTTACCCTTCCGATCAAGCTCAACATTGCCGTGATCTACCGACCACCGGGTCCTCTTGGCGACTTCTTCGACGAGATGGATGCCCTCCTCAGCTGTTTTCCTGAAGATGGCACCCACTTGTCGTTCTGGGCGACTTCAACATCCAGCCAGAGAAGTTACAATCACCCGAATTCATCAACTTCTTCGCCACATTCGGTTTGGCGCTCACTCCTTCTCCTTCCACCCACAGAGCCGGGAACCAACTTGACCTTGTCTTCACAAGGTCCTCCGCCACTTCGGCACTCTCTGTTACCCCCCCTCCCTGTGTCTGATCACCATTTTGTCGCTTTCTCCCTCCCCCTAAAAGCTCCCACCTCCCTACCTGCTACGTCTCACATCGTCACCTCCCGTAGGAACCTGAAAACTCTCTCTCCCTTTACTCTCTCTGCAACTGTCCTCTCCTCACTACCTCCCCCCCAACAATTCTCCCTCTGGTCAGTAGAAGAAGCGTCCTCCACTCTGACTTCTTCTCTCTCCTCATCCTTCGACTCACTCTGTCCACTTATCTCCAGACCAGCACGAGCCTCTCCTCCACCTCCCTGGCTGTCCGAAACTCTGCGGGCTCATAGAACAGAGTTGCGGGCAGCTGAGAGAAAATGGAGAAAATCTGACTCTGCTGATGATCTCTCTCACTACCTCCACCTCCTCTCATGTTTCACCTCTACTGTGTCAGCAGCCAAATCTGCCTTCTATCTTACAAAGATCAACTCTTCCGCCTCCAACCCCAGGAAACCTTTTTCCATGTTCTCCTCCCTCCTCAACCCTCCCTCCCCTCCTCCTCCCTCCTCCCTCTCAGCAGATGACTTTGCCACCTACTTTACAAAGAAGGTGAAGGACATTACCTCCTCTTTCACCCCTGCTTCTTCCCTCACTCCCCCTTCACCCACCCCTACCAGCCTTACCTGCTTTAACCCCCTCTCCTCTGAAGAAGTCAACAGGCTTGTGACATCCAACCATGCCACCACCTGCCCCCTTGACCCAATCCCGTCCTCTCTTCTCCAAGACATCTCGGGCGACATCCTTCCCTTCCTCACCACCCTAACTAACACCTCCATCACTTCAGGCCTGTTTCCGACTGCCTTCAAGACCGCCACTCCTTAAGAAACCCACCCTGGACACCACCGACGTCCGACACTACAGACCTGTGTCTCTCCTATCATTCCTCTCCAAAACCATAGAACGTGCTGTCTCCACCCAACTATCATCCTATCTCTCCGAGAACAACCTGCTCGACCCTCATCAGTCAGGCTTCAAAGCGGCGCACTCCACGGAGACGGCCCTGCTTGCAGTATCAGAGTCCCTTCGCGACGCCAGAAGCTCTTCCCTCTCATCCGTGCTCATCCTCCTTGACCTGTCCGCCGCTTTCGACAGTGAACCACCAGATTCTCCTCTCCACCCTGGCAGAGCTTGGCATCACTGGAACTGCGTTATCCTGGTTCACTTCCTACCTGACAGATCGCACTTATCAGGTCACATGGAATGGCTCCCTGTCCAGACCCTGCACCCTTGACACCGGAGTACCCCAAGGCTCAGTACTGGGACCCCTTCTGTTTTCTCTATACATTAGATCTCTCGGCTCTGAAATCACATCCCACGGCTTCTCCTACCACTGCTATGCTGATGACACCCAACTGTTTCTCTCCTTCCCCCCCTCAGACACCCACATCGTAACACGCATCTCAAAATGCCTGGCCAACATCAGCAGATGGACGACCGCCAACCACCTGAAGCTCAACCTCGACAAGACTGAGCTTCTCTTCATACCGGGTAAAGACTGCCCTCAGATGGACCTACTTGTCACCATCGAGGACATCGAAGTCTCCCCTGCACCCACGGCAAGGAACCTTGGCGTGGTACTGGATGACCGGCTGTCCTGCAACGCCAACATTACCTCTGTGGCCCGATCTTGTAGAATTGCTCTCTACAACATCCGCAAGATCCGGCCCTTCCTCACACGTGAAGCAGCGCAGATCCTGGTCCAAGCGCTCGTTTTCACTCGTCTCGACTACTGCAACTCTCTCCTGGCTGGACTCCCCGCCTCAACAATCAAGCCCTTACAACGCATCCAGAACGTAGCAGCACGCCTCGTGTTCAACCTACCTAAATTCTCCCATGTAACCCCCCTCTTCCGCAACCTCCACTGGCTCCCGGTAATCGCTCGCATTCGATTCAAGACACTGGTACTGACTTTCGTGGCTGTCAACGGAACCGCCCCTACCTACCTCCAAAAATTAGTCCGACCCTACGCCCCAGCCCGAGCACTCCGCTCGGCAACTTCTGCCAAACGA
Source organism: Coryphaenoides rupestris (assembly GCA_002895965.2). Classification (NCBI taxonomy): domain Eukaryota; kingdom Metazoa; phylum Chordata; class Actinopteri; order Gadiformes; family Macrouridae; genus Coryphaenoides; species Coryphaenoides rupestris. Next base: position 8,493 of record PIJE02004693.1, on the reverse strand, counting down.
CTGGTACCGCCTTCACTAAAAACAGCCAAACATCGCTTTTCCAAGTCCCAACTCTTCACGGTTCTGGCTCCGCAGTGGTGGAATGAGCTCCCTGCTCATGTCAGGACGGCCGAGTCGCTCGCCAGCTTCCGCAAGAGACTCAAGACCCACCTGTTCAGAGTTCACCTGGACTCTACATAACCCCCCCCCTAGCACTAACCTGCGTGTTTATATGTCTTAACACTAGGGATGGGTACCGAGAACCGGTACCACTATGGAACCGGTTCCCGTACAACCGGTACTAACCGTACCGAATCAAAACGCATATTTCGGTGCCTCATTTCGGTGCCAGTAGTTAAAATGCCATTTTAAATATCCACCGCATTTCAGACCGGGTATCCTTCTAGTGATTGCATAGATCGTCATACTGCGCGAAGATTTGATGCATTCATCTGATTGATAAAAACCCGACAATGGGCGCCTGCCCCCCCCCCCCCCCCCACTCGCTGGACCTTATTAACTGTTATAAGACGCAGAAGCGCCTGGTCCTGTTCAACTTTACTTGAATGAGCGTAGAAAGACTGGACGTTTTGATCAAAATCACCAGCAATGAGTTGATAAGTGTGACTACAGTCCGTCTTGTGTGTGTGTGTGTGTGTGTAAGAAATCGCCGGCAACACACACACCAAGAAGACGGACTGTAGTCACGCTGATCAGCTCATTGCTGGTGATCTTGATCAAAACGTCCAGTGTTTCTACGCTCATTCAACTAAAGTTGAACAGGACCAGGCGCTTCTGCGTCTTAATAAGGTCTAGCGACCACCGCCAGGAATGTCGCATTTTCTTCACATTCTCCCGTCTATGATGATCTTTTGATGGTTTGTTTTTTTCCCACTGTAGAAACAACCACCGGCTCCTCTGTTCCATCAAAGTTATTCATTATTTCATTCAATGAATAATTTCGCTTAAAATCTCTTACGATATGTGTGTGTTGTCTCAGGACTTTGACAGCTGTCACTAGGCTAGTTAAGTCACGGGAATGGCGCGCTGTGATTGGCCGAGCGGATATATCTGAGTCTGCTGAAAATCTGTCGTGGCGTTTATCACAGTTTGGAAAGAAAGGGAATAATATAATAATATAATAATATCATAATATCATAATATAATGCAGAGAAACTAGCCGGTTGTCGCGTTTTGCAGAAACGATTCTTTTTTTTTTTTTTTTTAATGGCGCTTATCGCGTTTTGGAATCAAACTCTTTAATAATTAATTCAATTTTGAATGTCCGTTCGTCCACCACTAACATTTTCGTCCCGTCAACGAAAGTAAAAATAGATTTAGTCACAGTTTTTATTTTCAAAGATCCGTTTTCGTCACGTCAACGTCACGTCTTAGTCATGGGAAAAAGGTCGTTAACGCATATTTTTCGTCAAACATTTCGTTAACGAAATTAACACTGGTTGTTGTTTGCTCTTTTTAAAGAAGGTATCGGTTCTGGCACCGTTTTGGCACCGGTATCGTTTTAAAAGTATCGGTTTGGCACCGGTATCGGATAAATCTAAACGATACCCAACCCTACTTAACACTTATTAATGGCACTTAGCATTGTTGTTCGTTCTCAGATGTTGTATCATGCTTAGAATTGCACGCCTGCCCAGCTACTTATGCAGGCAACTTGGCAATTATGAAACTCGTTCTATTCGTCTCGTAAATATGAATGCTCTAAACCAGCTCTATTTTTATCTTCAGGTACCAGTGATATATTGCTGGATGGACTCTGGATGTCTGGATTCCAAGACGATGCTCGACGAGATCACGGCCTATGAGCGTGATATACTTATTATTAATGTCAGCCAGAATGACCTGGACGTGTTAAGGTCAGAGCTTATGGATACTGCTATCGAGACTATAGTGATAGTGGTATCATTAAGTAGTATCAATAAAAATGGCCCAATGATCCCCATCACTAGTTAATGACACAATAACAATTTTATTTTGAAAGATGCTTTGTCAAATAGTTTGTCAATAATTTTTTGGTTTTACAGAGTGACTCCGGCAGATGATCCAATTGAAGGTATGGCCTTTATTTACACACATTGGCCTGTATTATCAGATTGATGAGTGTCTCCCTCACAGGTCTTTTCAGGGTTAAATGGTTTGAAGTACATGCTACAGATGCTGTGTTGTGTCTATCCTCCAGAGAAGAGCAGACCATGGCATGCCACCCCTCCCGCAACACCAAGCACCAGCTGCCCCCCCGCCAACCCAGTTGTTGGACAGGTGTGTTAAATGGAGGTTTGACTGGGAAAATAATATTTTCTGTCAAATTGTCTGTTTGGATGTAGTTAATGCAGCTGGTTTATTTGTGAGATCAGTCCATGGATTTATGTATATCTATATATCTTATTTTAATATTTATAAATACATCTTCATGGTTACACACATTAATTACAAGAAAACGATGGAGTTGGTAGTCTACAGATTTTCATGGTGGCATTATTAATAGCTTATTGTTGCATTGGATAAACGCGGCTGCCCTAAATGTAATCGGATGATGAAACGACGAAAGAAGTAATGCTATTGAAGAGACATTTTCCCCCACATCTCAGACGGAGAACCAAAAACTGACTCACCTGAACCGTTGCTCCCCACACAAGTAGTGTGGACAGTCACAGTTCTCCTTCACCAGGACAGATTTCCGTCAATTTGATTCCAGTGAGACCCTGTATGAGATCCATGTAGATCTGAAGAGAAAATAATTAGGGGGGGGGGGGGGGGTTACTGGATTTACTAATTGCACTACCAGGTCATAAATGGCTGATTTGTAGAGGTGTACAATCTACCTGACTGGATGTCGGTAATTAATAGCCTTTACTGTAACCTACATAATTCACGGCCAGCCGTTATTGTGTCTTGATGTTGATAGTGTTGTTGTCATTGATTGATGACGTGCTCCACCACACGTTATGTATTATGTATTTATTTGAAGTAGGATATTCCTTTGATTGACCATTAACTCTGCCCACGCAATTGGATGCAAGACATTATATGAGGAAGTGTTTTGTGAATGAATACTACACACACAACCACACATGCTTTCGATTCAATCTAGTGTAAATCTAGTTAAACTCCTTTTGTTTATTTGACTTTGAAACACTTTTGTCGACTTTACGCAGCAATCCGGATACTTTAGTTTAAGATCTCTTTGTTATCCATCAATACACTGGAGATTCCGCGGGGCGATACAAGCAGAGGAGACGGGTGCGTTTGTTGTGCGGTGTGTTGGAGACTATCCCACTCCTGCTAGGGCAGGTTGGTTTAAGATAGAAGCCACTACACAGTAGGGGTGTGGAAATTTCTCGATTCTAAGATGCATCGCGATGCGGACGTGGACGATTCTGCGTCGATGCAGTAACATAACATAATCGATTATAGCCTACTAACGTTGATGTAAAAAAAACAAACGTTGACTGTTCATTTTCCAGCCTCGGCTGGAAAATAAAGTTGTAACGTAAAAAAAATGCAACGTTGCATTGAATTGTGGGTGCAACATGCTAGGCTAACATTAAGGGGGCGATGGCGGAGGAAAGCAGCAGTAGTGTTCGACGGCAGCAGGTGATAAAAAACGTGCCCAGTTTTTTGAAGGCGGACATTTGGCCATATTTCGGATTCTATAAAGTCAGTGGGAAGCACGAACTGGACAAGACACACGCCGTGTGTAAAGTTTGGCACACAAAAATTAAATACTTCGGTAATACGATGAATTTGAGGAACCACGTTAGCCGTTTTCACCAGGAGCTAACGTTAGCCTCTACTGCAAGTAAGAAAACATCGGACCCAGCCCAGCCACGAATTCAGAAGACGCTGTCAAAGTTGCCGCCCAACTCAGAGAGGGAAGAGAATCACCCAAGCAGTATCTGCTTTCATAGCTAAGGATTTAAGGCCTTATTCTGTTGTTCGAGAACCCCGGGTTTCGCCACCTGCTGAAGACCCTGGAGCCACGCTATAAGCTCCCATCACGAAGCCACTTTACAGAAAATACTATACCAGCTCTCTACCATGAAACTAAAGCCCATGTAATGGACTCAATGAGTAAAGCTAGTTGAGTAGCCATCACATGTGATTCATGGACCTTCATTGCGACGGACTCGTATGTAACAATAACCGCATATTACATTAACGTGAACTGGGACGTTTTGTCGCGTGTGCTGCAAACGAGAGCCGTTTATGAGAGCCACACGGGTGCTCATCTTGCGGAGCTGCTGTCCAGTGTGGTGGAGGAATGGCAGCTACACGATAAAGCTCTAGTGCTGGTGACAGACAACGCATCAAACATGATAGTCGCAGCTGAAGTCGCAAAATTCGCTCATGTAAGATGTTTCGCGCATACATTAAATCTTGCATCACAGCGAGCACTCAAAGTGTCCACGGTCGCCAGGCTTCTGGGCAGAATCTGATGGATATCAACATTCTTCCACCGCAGCACTACAGGTAACCAGCAGCTGCAAGTCAAACAGATACTTCTTGGCCTGCCAAGTCATAAACTGAAAACTGACGTTGCCACAAGGTGCAATAGCGCATATGGACATGGTGGAGAGGTTTTTGGAACAACAACCAGCGATATGTGCCACCTTGCTGTCTCCTAAGGTGAGAAGAACAGAGTCTGACCTCTGCACTCTGAATGAAACGGATGTTTCAAACGCAGAGGACACCGTGAAGGCATTAAGGTCCATGAAAGACGCCACAACACGGATGTCCGAAGAGAGCAATCCAACAGTTTGTCTCATCGCTCCAATAAATGCTCAACTCCTCCAGAACATGTCAGACACCATCGGAGACTCACCCATGATCCACGAGATCAAGCATGCCATCAAAGCAGATCTCCTCGAGGTATTTTTTTTTATGGTTTTATAAAAAAAATTCAGCATTATTATCTAAAGACAATTGTCATAAAAAACACAATTATAAAATTGTAATGTTGCCATGATCTAAGACTAAGATAAAATGTTACCATTATCTTATCTAAAATCCAATGTCACATCTGAAATATTGGGTACAACAGTGAGGCAGAGAAGAAGATCCTTCATACAGCATCTGGTCTGGATCCCTGCTTTAAAGGACTGCCTTTTCTCACAGAGGAGGAGAGACGGGGTCTACAATATAATGACTGAGGAGGCTGCATCCTTGGAGGTAATTTCACCATGTTTAATGTAAAACGTATTCAATTAAAAAAACTTAAAATTGTCATATCAATAAAGCTATAAGACAGAGAAAAACTGTTCTAATAGATGTGAGCTGCTGCATTGATTGAGAAAGAGCTAACAGCTAGTTTAATGCTATTCTTTCTCTCCCCTACTCCTCTCCTTCTCTCCTTTCAAACACAGACTGCGAGAACACCCAGGACAGAAGCAGATGAAGTGTCTGGGGGAATCAGCGAAGGAGAAGAAATGCTGCCCGTGGAGGACGAGAGGCCCACATGTCCCTCTGCTCCCAAAAGAAGGGCCTCATCGCTGCTCTTGAGTTTGCTGGGACAATCTTTCACAGACGCTGAAGGTACAGTACAAACCAAGACCGCCTATGCCAGGGCTGAGGAGGAAATGGACAGATACTGTAAAGCCCCATCCCTGCCTCTCACTGAGGATCCTCTGAACTGGTGGCGTGTCCATGAGCTCACATTTCCTCGCCTCTCCAGGCTGGCAAAACGATACTTGTGTATCCCAGGCACAAGCGTGTCTGCAGAGAGGGTTTTCTCCACTGCAGGAGATGTGGTCACTGCAAAAAGAAGCTCTCTCAAACCAGAACATGTGGATCAACTAGTGTTCTTACAGAAGAACCTGCAAATTCCTCAATGCTGAGCAGGGGGCGATTTTGTACAAGCCATATTTCATAGGAGGAGGGGAGAGGAGGAAGGGAGGATATGAGAGGAGGACAGGGGAGGAGGAGGGGAGAGGAAGGGAGGAGATGAGGAGGAGAGAGGAAGGGAGGAGATGAGGAGGACAGGGGAGGAGAGAGGAAGGGAGGATATGAGGAGGACAGGGGAGGAGGAGAGAGGAAGGGAGGAGATGAGGAGAGAGGAAGGGAGGAGATGAGGACAGGGGAGCAGAGGGGGGAGATGAGATGAGGCTAGGCCTATACTATTTATTTTTGTTTTCAATTTACTTTGGACTTATTAGCATTTTGCATTGTATTTCTATATTTTTTGTTGTGTTCATACCGTTCAGACTCCAAGAGTCATGTTTGAGAGGAGAGGTGAAGAGATGAGGAGGCTAGGCCTATAATTATTTTAGTTTACAATTTAATGTTTACTGCAGATTTTACTGCATTTCTATTTTAGTATGCAGTCCTGTTGTCTGCTGTGTTCAGACTCAGAGTCATATTTGCCACATCCAGGAAGTGCCCTGTCTTAGAGCTACTATGTTAAAAGAAGTAGGCTGTTTTGTTTTTGAGAATGGAAAAGAATTCACCCACAAATGTAAAGACATTTATGTTGACATTCTGAAGGAACTTGAAATAAAATTTATATGACTTAATTTTGTACTGTATCTGTATTAATTGATGAAAAAGTAGCCATGTACAGTAATATAAATTAGGAAATTGAGGATGTAATTATATCAGTATTGACCCCAGAAATCCAGTATCGGTCAGGCTCTAATCGAGATGCATCGAGATGCATCGTAGAATCGAATCGAATCGAATCGTGGACAGCTGAATCGTAATCCAATCGAATCGTGAGGCTAGTGAAGATTCACAGCTCTACTCTCAACGGAACCCTACAAGTATGGCTTCAAAGAAATAACGTGGAATTCTTTGAGGCTAGTCATGGAAAGGGGGCACCAGACGGTGTGGGTGGGGCCCTCAAGAGGTCAGCAGACCGGATTGTGGCCCATGGAGGAGACATCCCTGATGCCCAGAGCTTGTATGACAAGCTGAAAAGCCTGGACACATCTGTCGAGCTGTTCTTCGTCCCAGAGAGGGATATTGAATCAAAGACTGAGGTAAAAGCTATAGTCCGTTATCCAATGCACCCCATAGTCCTTCTGCCCCGGTTTCAGGTCCCTGTCCCCCCTCTCCCATCCAGATTACAGACGAGCTTTGTCAAATCTGACCCTTTCATGTGTTGTGGTTAAGTAAAGTGTATTAATGTTTGATCTTTCCCCCCCTCACTATAGGTACCTGCAATAGCTGCCGTAAAAGGCACTGTGAGAATCCACCAAGCTATCAGTCTGACACCCGGCCAGATGAAATACCGAGACATTTCATGTCTGTGTAAAAGGGAGGAAGGTGTTTTGGACTGCCCCTGCTTTAACCTTCAAGAGGTCACTCTAGCTGATGTTCCTGTTTCATCTGATGAGTCCCCAGCATGTGAAAAGACACCAGATAACCCTAGGAGACCAGAAATTATTGAGGTAAAGCACATTGGAGAGTGGTGCGTCGTTAATTACGACAATGAAGCATACCCAGGTGTCATCATGGATGCAGAAGGGCACAGTGTGAAAGTTAAGTGTATGCACCGCAATGGCATAAACAAGTTCCATTGGCCAAGTCTCCGGGAGGACATCTGTTGGTACCATGACTGGCAGATACTTTGCCTAATAGCAGAACCACAGGCTCTGAACAAGCGCTCTGTACAGATTGAAGCGTCTGCTTGGAAGTATGTGGAACAGCAAATATAATGTATTCCACAGTTTGGTTCTTATTACTGAGAAGGTTGACTGTCTGAATGTTGTTCTGCGTTTTGCTGTCCTACAATTTCCATTTGTTGCTCCCCTAGTTCTGATTCCACCATTTTGTTTGTTTAACAATTGGCAGACTATTTCTGGAGCAAGGTTGTTCACACACCAACATGTGACACAAATATGTGATCTCTCTGTAACATGCTGTTTTTTTAAATCAACCGTTCTCCACTTAAAAACAGTTTTCTTCTTGTTCTACAGTTGAATGTTTGACTTTCACTATGCAGAATGATGTACAGAGTTTAACACTAGAAGGCCACATTAATTCAACTGGTAATTTCCCCCTACATGGGAAAAGGACCTCTGACAGAGGACCTTTTTTTAACATCATTTCCTTTAGATTTATTGCATTTATGAGGCCATTCAATGACATTTCACAACGTGTCCACCCTGTCATGCCCAAGGTCCACCCTGTCATGTCATTGTCCACCCTGTCATTTTCATGTTTTATGAAAATAAACAAATTATTTTCACAAGTTAGCAAAACCTTTTGTGTGATTCCTTTATAAACAAATGAGGGCCAAATAGTATTGTTTGAAAGTTTGACCAGATATCTTTGTTGTTAGATTTTATTTAGAAAAGAAAGTGCAACTCTCAGATTTTATAGAGAAACAAATTGTTTGCCATAATTTCATTATTATCCAAATACTTTTCCCATGAACTAAAATATATTGTTGAGAAAGGGACTAAATAGCTTTCTGAAAATGTACATTTTATAATCACTGTAATTACAATGTATTTACTCTACTTTGAATTTGTCCATGACAGCGTGGACATATTT
>PIJE02004692.1:8716-16216 GCA_002895965.2 Coryphaenoides rupestris | reverse complement strand
GAGAAACACACCCAACCTCCTCGGGCTCTCGGCCTCTCGGCCTCTCAGGGCTCTCAGGGCTCTCTGGCTGCAGGGAAGAGAACCATGGGGGAACTATTGAGCCAAAGCCAAGAGTTTTGCTGGGCAGCCAGGATTGTGATGTTAATTCTGAGGGAAAGTGTAGTTTGTCGAAGCCACGTGTGATAAAATGCTCCCTCTCTCTCTCCCTCTCTCTCTCTCTCTCCCTCTCTTTTTCTCTTTCTCTCTGTCTGTCGCTGTCGCTCTCTCGCTCTCCCCCCCCTTTGCTCTCTGTCCTGTCTCTCTCCCCCCTCCCCCTCTCTCCTCTCAGTCCTCTATCTTGCTCCTCCCCCTTGTCTCTCTGTCTCTGTCTCTCTTTTCTCACCTCCGCCTCTCTCTATCTCAATTCTCTCTCCTCAGTCCTCTCTACACTCACTCTCTCTCTTCTCTGGTCTCCTCTCTCTCCGCCCACCCTCTTCTCTCTCTTTCTTGCTGTCCTCTCTCTCTCTCTCCATCCCCCCTCTCTCTCTCACTTCTCTCTCTCTCTGCCACTCCCTCCTCTCCTCTCTCTCTCTTCCCCCTCTCTGCTCTTCGCTTCTCTCTGTGTGTCTCCTACCTCGCTGCCCACTGGCAGCTGTGACTGAGAACCTTAAAACCCCTCTAAGAAAACACGTTGTGTGTCAATATCACCGGAATTAATATTAACAACAACAAAACAACAACAACAACACCCCCGCGCCCTCCCCCCTTGTTGCTTGCTCGTGAAAAATACCTAACAGAACACACAGCGCGGCATGGCGATGGTACGGCGCTGTTACGGTGACAGCTCGTTGCCCGTGAAATGAAGTGTTGAATATTTGATGCCGTGGATTTCCACGGGCAACGCAACCTGACCTCCGTTAGTCTTCCATTGAGAGACAGAGAGAGAGAGAGAGAGAGAGAGAAGAGAAGAGAGAGAGAGAGAGAGAGAGAGGAGAAGAGTTAGAGAGGGCGAGGGACGGAGAGAAGGGGGGAGAGAGAGGGAAACGAGAGAGAGAGAAAGCAGAGAGAGAGAAGAGAGAGGGATAAGAGAGGGAGAAGAGAGAGGGCGAGGGATGGAGAGAAGGGGGAGAGAGGAAAAGAGAGAGAGAGAAAGAGAGAGAGAGGAGAAGAGAGAGGGATAAGAGAGGGAGAGAGAGAGAGAGAGAAATGTGAAAGAGAAAGGGAGAGAGAGAGGGGAAGAGAGAGAGAGAGAAAGAGAGAGAGAGAAAGGGGAGCAGGGAGAGGGAAAGAGAGAGAAGAGAGTTGAAGCTGTGTGACAGGAGAAGGACGTCCACGGAATCACTCATAAAGATTGTCATCACCTGTCAATCCCCCCTTTATTATTATCATCATTATTTTTAATTTGTATTTTAATTTAAAATTGTACTATATTAATATATAATATATATATATATATTTTAAATATATATAATCTTTTATTAAAAATAAATTGTAAAAACCTTATATTTAATTTCTTCTCTTCTTTTCCAATTTTTTTTTTCTTTTTTCTTTTTTATTGTATCTTAATTTTTTCTTGTTATATTTTGTTATTTTTTATTTGTTACTTGGTTGCTGTATATTATTTAGTTCTTTATAAATATACTTTTATTTACCACCCGCTTTGGCAATGTAAATGTACATTCCCCCATGACAATAACAGCTCTTTAAATGAAATTAAATTGGAGAGAGAGAGAGAGAGAGAGAGAGAGTGGGGGAGAGAGAGAGAGAGAGATAGAGAGAGAGGGGGGAGAGAGAGAGAGAGAGAGAGAGAGAAGTGCCGTGCCGTTTCGCTGCACCATGTAAATCACTGTCTGTCGGCGCTTAGCTACAGGGCGCTACAAGCAGAAAGAAGAAGAAGAAGAAAACCAGTAAATATCCATAAATAAACGTCTTAATATAAATATAGGAAGTGGGCGGTGATGGAGAGTCCCTGACTGTGCTTCCCGCCGTGGGATCGCTAGATGCCCACAATCAGTCCACGGACTCACGGACTAAATTCTTCATTCACGGTGTTTTGCTGAACGTCTGTGTTGTTGTTGTTGGTTGTTGTGTTGGGGAGGGGGGGGGGGAGGGGGAGGGGGGGGGTGGGGGTGGTTCACACAGAAGTCAAGAGTTCTCTGTCATCTGTGTGTGTGTGTGTGTGTGTGTATGGCCGTAGTATTCTTGATGTCTACGAATGTGTTGTATCGTGGCGTGTTTACGTTGCATTAACTTATCATTATACCGCACCGCACTGTAAACCGATTATGCGTTTATGAATTTCCAATCATGTTCATATTATGCCATCCTAATAAGGACTCTCTCTCCCTCTCCTCTCGTTCTTCCTCCCTCTCTTCCCCGCCTCTCTCTCTCTCTTCTCTCCCTCTCTTCCTCCTCCTCTCTCCTCTCTCCTCCAGCCCTCTCTCTCTCTCGACATGCTTTCTGCCAACACGTCCTGGCTCGCTCCACCTCTCAGGTAAGACACAATGGCTTCTATTTCCTCTCTGTTTTGTTCCTGGCTCCTCTCTGGGGAGCTCCCTCCTCCTCCTCCTCCTCCACCTCCATCCTCCTCCTCTTCCTCCTCCTCCTGCCTCCTCCTCCTCCTCTCCTATTCCTCCTCCTCCGAGGAACACCGGTTGTGACTCTGAATCATTTCTGCATCCCATCACACGCCCAATCCACTGTCATTGATCCAGAGAGAAGAGAGACAACAGAGTGCAAGAGGAGAGAGAGACAACAGAGTGAAGAGAAGAGAGAGAGACAGTGCAAGAGAGAGAAGAGAGGAAGACCACACAGAGTGGCAAGAGAGAGAGTAGAGAGACAACAGAGGCAAGAGAGAGAGCGACACAGTGCAAGAGAGAGAGAGAGAGAGAGAGAGAGAGAGAGAGAAGCACAGAGTGCAAGAGAGAGAGAGAAACACAGTACAAGAGAGAGAGCGAGAGAGATACACAGAGTGCAAGAGAGAGAGAGAGAGAGAGAGAGAGACACAGTGTGCGAGAGAGAGAGAGAGTGCGAGATTGGGCTGAGGCCTACAGTATGGTGGTCCGAGTGTGTGTGTGTGTGTGTGTAACTCTAGCGTGTGTGTGCGTGCGTGTGTGTGTGTGTGTGTGCGTGTGTGTGGTTCTTATAATAACAGCTTGTGTCAGACATATTTTAATACCTCGGTGGCTTGTTGTGATGGAGCCCGCCCCGCCCATAAATCACAGCCTCAATTAAGTAAAGCGTCAGTCTGAACGGAGCACACAACAACCACACAGCACACACACACACACACACACACACACACACACACACACACACACACACACACAACACACACACACACACACACAACACAGGGCCCGCTGCAGCAGCAGGGCCGGTGGCTGCGTCTGAACGGAGCACACACACACACACACACACACACACACACACACACACACAAACAACACACACACACACACACACACACACACACAGGGCCAGCTGCAGCAGCAGGGCCGGTGGCTGCGTCTGAACGGAGCACACACACACACACAACAACACACACAGGGCCAGCTGCAAGCAGCAGGGCAGGTGGCTGCGTCCTGAACGGAGCACACCACACACACAACACACACCACACACACACACACACACACACACACACAGGGCCGGCTGCAGCAGCAGACATGCCGGTGTAAACACATTAAGCTCTGCCTACATGTGGAACTGCAGCACGTCCCCCGGCTGTCACCCGGTCCGCTCCACGTACCCGGGGTTCAAGTGGTTGACAATGACGAAGATCACAATCCTGATTCTGTGTGTTTTCGTGTGTGTGTGTGTGTGTGTGTGTGTGTGAGAGCTTACTGACTCGTGTTACCTCCATTAAGCTCTTAACGGCAAGCCCCTAAAAGGCCAGGCAGTTTAAAACGCCCGCCCCCTTGGCCCTGGCTTCCGCCCCCCGACTGACTCCTGTGGGCTGCAGAACAGAGTGAGGTCCTTGACCCTAAACCCGGGGTCAAGCTCTGCCCTTTATCTCGTAGAGCCATAAATGCCACGTTACGGGGGACAAGCGATATTCCGATAATAACCCGATTAAGACGAATAGTCTGAATTAAGACTTTTTCTTCCCTCCTCCCTCCAATCCATCCCTCCATGCCCTCCTCCCTCCCTCCCTCCCTCTACAGATAGTGAGCAGGGAGAGTTCAATTTAAAGGCGAGCTATTAGGATTTATACCCTCCTCTTCCTCCTCCTCACTCCTTCCTCCTTCCTCCTTCCCTCATCCTCCTCCTTCCTCCTCCCCTTCCTCCTCCTCCTCCGCCTCCCTCCCTCCAGTCTCAGTCAGACTGTGTTGCCCCTTCCAATTATATAGAGATTAGAGTGGCGAAGCTACTGCTATTATTTAGGGAGGTGTAAGAAGGTTAAAGTGAATCCCCTGAGTCGGTACAACTCAATACAGTAATTAGTCTGGGGGATGGGGAACACTACAGTGCGCGGCGTTTCCCGCCCTGTTCTCACGCACACCGCAACACACACACACACACATACACACACACACACACATCACACACACATTCACACACGCACACCACACACAACGCACACACACCAACACACACACGTACGAACACACAACACATATCTCGTTAGGGCAACCCACCGGTTTACAAGCCTCGGATGCTCGATGCTCGGATTGCTCGGCGCTTCCGACGTGCGGCGGCGAAAATTTCGCACAGTTTTGATCGTACCGCCCTTCTCGGGCGTTTCGTATCGTTTCGGGAGGAAAACAAATGGAAAAAAAGAATAAACTCCAGATTTTAAAAGCTGTGTTGCGGCGGGAAAGGCTTATGAGCGCCGCTCGGTTTTTGAGGGGCGTCGCCGTTCAAATGATGTGTTTTTTTTAGATGGAAGGCGCCGGTTTTTGAATGTTCACTACACACACAACAACGTCACTCAACTGACAACTGGTTTCTTCCCCAAAGCCTGTATGTGTTGTTAGCGTCGCTCCACCGACCGATAAAATCTCAAAGTAGCTCGGATGAGGTGGCACGTGTGTGTGGTGTGTGTGTGTGGTGGTGTGTGTGTGTGGTGTGTGTGGTGTGTGTGTGGTGTGTGGGTGTTGTGTGTGTGTGTGTGTGTTGTATGTTATGTGTGTGTTGTGTGGTGTGGTGTGTGTGTGTGTGGTGTGTGTGTTTGGTGTGTGTCTGTGTGTGTGTGTGTGTGTGTGTGTGTTAGGCGTGTGTTGTCTGGTGTGTGTTGTGTGTATGTTATGGGTGTGGTCTGTGTGTGTGTGTGTTTGTAATGTTAAAATGGTGTGTGTCGTGTTGTGTGTGTGTGTGTGTGTGTGTTGTATGGTTGTAGAATAGTGTGGGTGTGTCTGTGTGTGTGTGTGTGTGTGGTTGTGTGTGTTGTGGTGGTTTGTGTCTGTGTGTGGTCTGTGTGTGTGTGTGTGTGTGTGTATGTGTGTGGTGTTAATGGTGTGGTGTGTCCTGTGTGTGTGTGTTGTATGTTATGGTGTGTGTCTGTGTGTGTGTGTGTTGTATGTTTTATGGTGTGGGTCTGTGTGTGTGTGTGGTGTGTGGGTGTTGTGTGTGTGTGTGTTATGGTGTGTGTCTGGTGTGTGTGTTGTTGTATGTTATGGTGTGGTGTCTGTTGTGTGTGTGTGTGGTGTGTGTGTGTGGTGTGTGTGTGTTGTATGTTATGGTGTGTGTGTCTGTTGTGTGTTGTGTGTGTTGTGTGTGTTCCAGGTCACGGTCAAGGTAGTCTTAAGACCCCGAGAAGGCAATAATGTTGCACAGCCAGCAAGAACACAAGACACAAACACACACCAACAAACACACAAAAACGCACACCAGTTACACAAAACAAAGCATAGCATTACATAATATATAAATATAATATTATTTTAAAAGGCCAGTGAGCTTCTTCAGACCTGTTGGTCCGACATCTCGGCGGATTAAATCCACGACTCGTGATTCTGTATATGTCAATCGTCGACTCACACGAACGAGGGGTGACTCGAGTCGGCAAAGAATTGAGTCGGGGTCTTCTTTGTCGAGTGTGTTTGTCTTGGAGAATGTGTGTGTGTTGTGTGTGTGTGTTGTGTGTTGTGTGTGTGTGTGTGTGTGTGTGTGTTGCGGCGGGGTTACGAGGAGTTTGTTTGAGCGACCCACGTGTTTTTCCTCCGTCGTCGGCGGTTAAAGTGACGCTCCTGAGGGTTCCTCGAGATGGAGCGCAAGCAGCAGCAGCAGCAGCGTCCTCAAGGAGGGTCTCACAACGACGATGACGACGACGACCGGCGTCTGGGTCCGCTAAGGCACCATCGCCGCGGTCTCCGTCGCGGAGCACATGGACTCGCCGTCGTATCGAGAAACGGAACAAAGCGGTTAATATCGACCGCGCGGTCGTAAAACAAAAAAAATCTTTTAACGGCCCGCCGACGAAGATGGATTATTTGCTTTGCCGGTGCTTGCGGACTGTGATAGTGCGGCTATGAGCTAGCACTTGGCAAAGACAACACACACACACAACACCACACACACACCCACACCACACACACACACACTGTCGTCTCGCTCTTTACCAGTGTTGAGCAGATGCGCGCGTATTCCGTCCAAGCGGAGGAAAGGAATGTCTTCCTCTCCGGCTGGCGAGAGTAGGTCAGACCTCACACGGCCTCGCGTCCCTTAGAAACGCCAAAGTGGTTTTACCAGCGGAAACAATGTGGGAAAAATAACACTACATTACACCACACACACACACCACACACACACACACACATACAATTTCCACCCACCCTCGAGGTATGAGAGGGTGGTGTTGATACTCCACTTAAGGATATCTAACATTTGGCTACGGCGGCGTTTACTACTGCATCAGCGCGGCGTGGCGAGCGCTGCGTTTTTCCATTAGAACTAAAAAGTGCAGGCGGTCGCCGTGTCATCAGCCTGAACGCTGGGCTGTGTTCCTCGCTCCCGGCGGAGTTTAGATGGGTTTCTTTTTGACAACCGTTCCCCCCGGTCATTGATACGCTGTACTATGTACTACACACACAACACACACGCAACGGGCCACACACACAATGCTACGGCGCACACACACACACACACACACACAGGCAACACACACGCACGGGCGCACACAACCAACGCACAGGCGCATACACACACACACACACTCACAAGGCGCAACACACACACACACACACACACATGCCAGAACACACCGCACGTACAACAACAAAACACAACACACACACCACACACGGCAACACACAACACACACACACACCAGCACGGGCCGCATACACACCACATACGCGCATGCACGCATGCACACACACACCACACACAACACCCATACACACAACAAGCACAACATACACACACACACACACATCACCACATCACACACACACACAACGGCACACACAGGCCACACACGCACACATTCGTCACACAGACCACCAGAGACACTATACGATTCTTGACATTTTCCCTATTCCCGCCTCCTACGCTTTGGGTCACAACACACGACACACA
>PIJE02004691.1:22500-23773 GCA_002895965.2 Coryphaenoides rupestris | reverse complement strand
ATCTATCATTACATTAACTCTATCGTCCCAAATATCAATCATTACATTAACTCTATCGCTCGCCAGCTGATAGACACTTTTCTGTTGGGCCGTCGCAGGCCTGCTCATCAGACTGGATCAGACCTCCCTCTGGTCCTCGCTCGACGACGAAGCTGAAAATCGATTCCAAAATCGTGTCAAAAATGGGCTCAAATCGTAGAGCATATGCCCGGCTTTAAGGAAACTTCCTCAGCAACACGAACTCTTGGAACAGGGTATCTCAGGGTATCTCAGGGTATCTCAGGGTATCTCAGGGTATCTCTGGGTATCTCTGGGTATCTCAGGGTATCTCAGGGTATCTCTGGGTATCTCTGGGTATCTCTGGGTATCTCTGGGTATCTCAGGGTATCTCTGGGTATCTCAGGGTATCTCTGGGTATCTCTGAGTATCTCAGGGTATCTCTGGGTATCTCTGGGTATCTCTGGGTATCTCAGGGTATCTCTGGGTATCTCTGGGTATCTCTGGGTATCTCTGAGTATCTCAGGGTATCTCTGGGTATCTCAGGGTATCTCTGGGTATCTCTGAGTATCTCAGGGTATCTCTGGGTATCTCTGGGTATCTCTGGGTATCTCAGGGTATCTCTGGGTATCTCAGGGTATCTCAGGGTATCTCAGGGTATCTCAGGGTATCTCTGGGTATCTCAGGGTATCTCTGGGTATCTCTGAGTATCTCAGGGTATCTCAGGGTATCTCTGGGTATCTCAGGGTATCTCTGGGTATCTCTGAGTATCTCAGGGTATCTCTGGGTATCTCAGGGTATCTCTGGGTATCTCTGGGTATCTCTGGGTATCTCAGGGTATCTCTGGGTATCTCTGGGTATCTCAGGGTATCTCATGCCCCTTTTCCACCAAGGCATTTTCAGGGCCGGTTCAGAGCCAGAGCCTAAAACGAACCAGTTCTTCGTGTTTCGACAGCCAAAGAACCGGCTCTCGGCCAGGAAAACTGGTTCGTTCTTGGCTCCAACTCTTTGCTGGGCCAGACTAAGAACCGACTAAGAACCGACTACGTCAGAGGCTGGGGGCGGGATTAGCAAGTCCGCCAAAAACCTTCTGAGCTCCATTTCACAACAAACCCCGACAATGGAAGTGACTACTCTGATACAACCGCACCGATACCACTTTGGCAACGCAACGTTAACCTTGTAATATTCTTAGCCAAGGAATATTGAAATAAAGAGATGCAACCGAGTTGGCGTTTATGGATGTTTAATAGAAACTGAGCCTGGTACCGAGCAA
>PIJE02004691.1:12500-17500 GCA_002895965.2 Coryphaenoides rupestris | reverse complement strand
CTTGCCGATACCGAATACCGATACCGAGTACTTAATAAAACCATTACAGTTCTAATGACTTTGAAAACATGTTTTATTTTCAATTTTCATCAGATGTTCCTCACTTTCTGACTGTGAACAAATTAAACAAATATAACGGCACTGCCACACATTTCAATGAAATGTAACCTAAACCATCCAACATACGTCAGTCGGATACTCGGTACCAAGGACGTGTTGTTGTTGAGGACATTGGTGGACATCACAGATATTGCGCCAAGGATGCGCAATGATGACGCTCCCGTGAGGCGCGGGGCTCAGAGTCAGCGTCTCTGGGGGGGTGCTCCGTTAATTCGTGGTTCTGATGGGGGGGGGGTGCGCTGTTAATTCGCGGTTCTGATGGGGGGGGGTGCTCCGTTAATTCGCGGTTCTGATGGGGGGGGGTGCTCCGTTAATTCGCGGTTCTGATGGGGGGGGGGGGGGGGTGCTCCGTTAATTCGCGGTTCTGATGCGGGGGGGGGGTGCTCCGTTAATTTGCGGTTCTGATGGGGGGGGGGGGGTGCTCCGTTAATTTGCGGTTCTGATGGGGGGGGGTGCGCTGTTAATTTGCGGTTCTGATGGGGGGGGGGGTGCTCCGTTAATTTGCGGTTCTGATGGGGGGGGTGCTCCGTTAATTCGTGGTTCTGATGGGGTGGGGGGGGTGCTCCGTTAATTGGTGGGGACATGTCCCCAGCGTCCCCACTAAATTCTACGCCCATGCTCGGTACCAGGCTCAGTTTCTATTAAACATCCATAAACGCCAACTCGGTCTCATCTCTTTATTTCAATATTCCTTGGCTCAGAATATTACAAGGTTAACGTTGCGTTGCCAAAGTGGTATCGGTGCGGTTGTATCGGAGTAGTTTAACGAGTACGAGTACATGAGCACAGTATCGGACCGATAACGAATACTGGTATCGGTACATCCCTACTGAATATCTATCCCTATGCAACAATCACCTCTTTACCCCCCACCCCCCCCCCCCCCCCACACACACACACACACACACACACAGACACACACACATACAAACAGACACACACACACACACACACACACACACAGACACACACACACACAGACACACACACACACAGACACACACACACACACACACACACACACACACACACAGACACACACACATACAAACAGACACACACACACATACACACACACATACAAACAGACACACACACACACACACACACACACCGTTGTGTTCCTGTATTGATCTGGTGAAGTCATGGCAGACTGGGTGTTGAGTTTCAGGAGATAATGGAACTCACGTTGTGAGCCCTGGACAGGACTGGACAGAAAATCATTAGAAATGCAGAATCGTCATATCTCCTTTTATTAGAGATAACATCTCCTTTTATTAGAGATAACATCTCATTTTATTAGAGATGACATCTCCTTTTATTATAGATAACATCTCCTTTTATTATAGATAACATCTCCTTTTATTAGAGATAACATCTCATTTTATTATAGATAACATCTCCTTTTATTATAGATAACATCTCATTTTATTAGAGATAACATCTCCTTTTATTATAGATAACATCTCCTTTTATTAGAGATAACATCTCATTTTATTATAGATAACATCTCCTTTTATTATAGATAACATCTCATTTTATTAGAGATAACATCTCATTTTATTAGAGATAACATCTCATTTTATTAGAGATGACATCTCCTTTTATTATAGATAACATCTCCTTTTATTATAGATAACATCTCATTTTATTAGAGATAACATCTCATTTTATTATAGATAACATCTCATTTTATTAGAGATAACATCTCCTTTTATTATAGATAACATCTCCTTTTATTAGAGATAACATCTCATTTTATTAGAGATGACATCTCATTTTATTAGAGATGACATCTCCTTTTATTATAGATAACATCTCATTTTATTAGAGATGACATCTCATTTTATTATAGATAACATCTCATTTTATTAGAGATAACATCTCCTTTTATTATAGATAACATCCTCATTTTATTAGAGATAACATCTCCTTTTATTAGAGATAACATCTCATTTTATTAGAGATAACACTCTCCTTTTATTAGAGATAACATCTCATTTTATTAGAGGGACATCTGGATTTCCGATAGCTGTCTCAAATCACAGAATCAATTCGTGTAATAAATATTTTTTATATTAATATTAATTATTTATTATTATTATTATTAATATTTATTATTATTTATTAAATATTTATATAATTATTATTAATTAATATTAATATTATTATTATATTATATTAATATAAATTATTATTATTAATATTAATATAATTAATTATTATCTAAATATTATTATTATTAATTAATATTAATTATAATTATTATTATTAAATCATTAATTATTATTATTAATATTAATATAATTATATTATTAATATAAATATAATTATTATTATTAATATTAATTATTATTATTAAATATTCAAATAATAATTATATTATTAAATATTATATATTATTATTATTATAATTATTATTATTTAATATATAATTATTAATTATTATTATAATATTAAATTATTAATATTAATATATATAATAAATATAATTATTTTAATTTATCCATGGTGCTCTCGTATTTACAGCTAAGTTACCGTGATGAGTGATTGAGACACGTTGTAGTCTCAGGGTTTGTCTGTGTATTGAGCCTTAAAGGGGGATTCTTAGTATTATTATAATATCAGAGATGTAAGAGAGAAAGAGCTTGTTTATGGAAATGTTTGCATGAGAAATGGCTTCTCAACACCTTGTCACCCGTCTCATGTGTTTGGATTGTGAAGTGACTCCCAGCCTGACTGGCAGAGCAGCTCCGGTCTGATGGAGGTCCGGTGTCCGGCTGTGGACTCTGTCCTCCACGTCCGGGTGAAGGTGGACTCGCCGTCCCGACCCGCCGATGCGCTCGCGGGCCGGAGGACGTCTGGGATTTATGAGGACCCGGGGTGGTCCTCTTAATCTGCCTGTTAATCACCCACTCGGGCACCCGGGAGGCTGCCGAGGTACAGGGTGTACCCGACCTCACCGGCTCCCCGGGATTCTGATCAGAACATTAGCATTCAGATATGAAGCTATTAACAAAACCCAGAACATAATCTGAGCTTCTGGAAACCTGCACACACTCAGTGTTCCTCCTGAGCTCCCGGGAGGCTGGTGAGACGTGGAGGAGAGGAACACGACTCACACACCCTGGTGCTGGCAGAACCACCATCTGATGAAGCCAGGTACACACAACACACACACACACACACACACAGATCTACTAAGAGAGAGTCTGGCTGAGCGTCCAGCTCACCTGGAGGCCATCAGGTGAAGCGCAGAGAGCTGTTGTGTGGGGACAGCGTGGCTAGCTAGCGTGGCGGCGTCCCCCCGGTGGCTCTGGGTAAATAAGAGGCTTCCTGTCCAGCTGAGAGCACCAGGAGCTGATGGATGAGAGTCTGATGCTCACCTGCTGCCTCATCAGACTCACCTGCAGCCGTCTGGGACCTCACACACCAGGCAGCGCATCATTAGCTGCTCTGATTGGACGCTTTCAGACGTCCTTCAGGACCCAGAGCTGCACCTGCTGCTGCCTCCGTCCACGTGACCTGGGTTCCGCCCGGCAGCGGGTGGAGGGAGGGGATGAGCAGAGAACCACAGGTGGGCACGGAGCCCTGGGTCAACGCAGGCAACCCATCCCTGTGAAGCACCCATCCCTGTGAAGCACCCATCCCCTGTCATGAAGCACCCATCCCTGTGAAGCACCCATCCCTGTGAAGCACCCATCCCTGTGAAGCACCCATCCCTGCGAAGCACCCATCCCTGTGAAGCACACACAGGATTTAGGAAAGCCTTTTGAAAAAGACTATATCAAAGTTCTCTCTTTATTTTCTATCTATTTCTCTCTCTCTCTCTCTCTCTCTCTCTCTCTCTCTCTCTCTCTCTCTCTCTCTCTCTCTCTCTCTCTCTCTCTCTCTCTCTCTCTCTCTCTCTCTCTCTCTCTCTCTCTCTCTCTCATTTCTCTGGTTCTGCAGTCTTCTCTCCTTCCTTCAGAGTGATACACTAACCTCACCAAGATTTCACAGATGAACTGTTCCAAATGGGTCAAAATCTCATGACAAACAGATCAATTCTTTCTTGAGTTGAAAGTTGCTGGTCTTGATAATGGTTTGTGGGTTGGAGGAGGGGGGGGGGGGGGGGGGTTCATCAGACCACAATCGACTTCTTAACGCAGTGAACCGTTCACAAGTCACCGATATCACATGTTTATCAATCATACGCTCCGATCACACGATCATAACCTCCTGCTGAACTGAAAAAGAAACATTATATTTTATATTTTATATTTTATATTTTATATTTTATATTTTATATTTTATATTTTATATTTTATATTTTATATTTTCCCCTCTGGTGGAAATCTGCACGACGACAACTTCTAGGAACCCGTCTGAGCTGAGCAGCAGGAAGGGGGAAGGTTCTTCTGACCCCCGTGCCCTCTGACCTTCTGACCTCCGTGCCCCCTGACCTTCTGACCCCCGTGCCCTCTGACCTTCTGACCCCCGTGCCCTCTGACCTTCTGACCCCCGTGCCCCCTGACCTTCTGACCCCCGTGCCCCCTGACCTTCTGACCCCCGTGCCCTCTGACCTTCTGACCCCCTTCTGACTCCCTCCTACAGACCAGACCAGACTCTCTACCATCACCATCACCACCACCAGCACCACCCCATACACCAGCACCACCCCATACACCACCACCACCACCATACACCACCACCATACACCACCACACCACCGCACTGCACACTAATACACCACCACCACCAACACACACACATTTGGTGTCTTATAGTAGTACCACTATTAGTGTTACAGTAGTACTACTAATAGTGTTATAGTAGTACCACTAATAGTGTTATAGTAGTACTACTAATAGTGTTATAGTAGTACTACTAATAGTGTT
>PIJE02004691.1:0-7500 GCA_002895965.2 Coryphaenoides rupestris | reverse complement strand
CTGGTGTCTCTCTGGTCTCTCTCTGGTCTCTCTCTAGTCTCTCACTGGTCTCACTCTAGTCTCTATCTGGTCTCTCTGGTCTCTCTCTGGTCTCTCTGGTCTCTCTCTGGTCTCTCTCTGGTCTCTCTCTAGTCTCTCACTGGTCTCTCTAGTCTCTATCTGGTCTCTCTGGTCTCTCTCTGGTCTCTCTGGTCTCTCTCTGGTCTCTCTTGTCTCTCTAGTCTCTCTCTTGTCTCTCTAGTCTCTCTCTGGTCTCTCTGGTATCTCTGGTCTCTCTCTGGTCTCTCTCTAGTCTTCTCTGGTCTCTCTGGTCTCTCTGGTCTCTCTCTGGTCTCTCTGGTCTCTCTGGTCTCTCTAGTCTCTCTCTGGTATCTCTGGTCTCTCTCTAGCCTCTCTCTGGTCTCTCTGGTCTCTCTGCTCTCTCTCTAGTCTCTCTCTGGTCTCTCTGGTCTCTCTCTAGCCTCTCTCTGGTCTCTCTGGTCTCTCTGCTCTCTCTCTAGTCTCTCTCTGGTCTCTCTGGTCTCCCTGGTCTCTCTCTGGTCTCTCTCTGGTCTCTCTGGTCTCCCTGGTCTCTCTGGTCTCTCTCTGGTCTGTCTCCGACAGAGAGGACAGAGACAACAGAGAGGACAGAGAGGACAGAGAGGACAGAGACAACAGAGACAACAGAGAGGACAGAGACGACAGAGACGACAGAGACGACAGTTAGGACAGAGAGGACAGAGAGGACAGAGAGGACAGAGACAACAGAGACGACAGAGACAACAGAGACGACAGTGAGGACAGAGACGACAGAGACGACAGAGAGGACAGAGACGACAGAGACGACAGAGACAACAGAGACGACAGAGACGACAGTGAGGACAGAGACGACAGAGACGACAGAGAGGACAGAGAGGACAGAGACGACAGAGACGACAGAGACGACAGTGAGGACAGAGAGGACAGAGACGACAGAGACGACAGAGACAACAGAGACGACAGAGACGACAGAGAGGACAGAGACAACAGAGACGACAGTGAGGACAGAGACGACAGAGACGACAGTGAGGACAGAGAGGACACAGACGACAGAGACGACAGAGAGAACAGAGACAACAGAGACGACAGTGAGGACAGAGAGGACAGAGACGACAGAGACAACAGAGACAACAGAGACAACAGAGAGGACAGAGACAACAGAGACGACAGAGACAACAGAGACGACAGAGAGGACAGAGACAACAGAGACGACAGAGACAACAGAGACAACAGAGAGGACAGAGACAACAGAGAGGACAGAGACAACAGAGACGACTCTGACACACACACACACACACACACACACACACACACACACACACACACACCTTCTTTACTTGCGTCTATGAAACATGCGTAACTTATGTTGATAATTACTCATTTTAATTGCCTATTATTATTTCAAATGGCATGTTTCCTGTACCTTCTGCTGATGAGTAATAAGAATCTTAAGAGTCTTAAAAATACAAAATCTTCCAGAGTTGCGAGGAGGCGAAGGCTGCGTCCGGTGCAGACTGGTCTTATGACGTCGTGAGTCATGCTGTCGACTCATCAACTCTTAAAAAGAAATAACCACAAACCAGGAATAGATTAATCTGTTTGCTTAACTCTGGCAAATTAAAAAGCCATTTCAAGAAGCATAATTGTGTATGTGTTGATGTAGCTGTTGTGTTTGCTGCGTGGGGAACAGTATGATTGGTGTGTTTACCGCCAACACCCACCGATCGGCGCGGTCAAAACGCCGCCAACAAACTGTTTGCTATTAAAGTGCCAAGAAAAGAGTAAATGATGAGACTCTCCCGCCCAACGCCTTGTTTCTCAGTAAATAAAAACGACTGTGGGATAAGATATTCCACTTCCTCACGAGGCCACATTGTATTCGTGAGATTGCAAAAGTCCCTATTGTGGGCACAGCTACTCGTCATTTTTTTCAATGACTTGTAGCTGTGGCCGTGGATACTTTTATAGTTTTAGTCCAACACACGGGGGGGGGGGGGGGTTTCACGAAGCTGCTGCTTCCTCAGCAGATAGCAGATAACCTCTGTCATTCACAGGCCCAGCCCTGACCTTCCTCGCCTCCTCTTCCTCCCAGCAAGACAAGAAAGCAATTATACCTGTGAACCAGGTGCTCACAGGCACTCTCGATCTCTGCCTTTAGCCTCTACTATAACACTATTAGTGGTACTACTATAACACTATTAGTAGTACTACTGTAACACTATTAGTGGTACTACTATAACACTATTAGTAGTACTACTATAACACTATTAGTAGTACTACTGTAACACTAATAGTGGTACTACTATAAGACACCAAATGTGTGTGTGTGTGCATGCGTGTGTGTGTGTGTGTGTGTGTCCTTGCATGTGTGTGTGTGTGTGTTGTGTGTGTGTGTGTGTGTGTGCCTTGCATGTGTGTGTGTGTGTGTGTGTGTGTGTGTGTGTCCTTGCATGTGTGTGTGTGTTACGAGGCCCTAATGTGTCAGGAGCAGCAGACGTCATGAAGACAATCCTGTCTGATACAGGAATGTAGGCGTGGCCACCGTTACGGGGCGTGGCCGACACCAGGGAGGCATGGCTGCCGCCAGGGAGGCGTGGCCGCTGCCAGGGAGGCATGGCTGCCGCCAGGGAGGCGTGGCCGCTGCCAGGGAGGCATGGCTGCCGCCAGGGAGGCGTGGCCGCTGCCAGGGAGGCATGGCCACTGCAGCGGAATCCGGTATCTAACACACACACACACACATATACCACACGACCATCTAAGGACCAATAAGCACATTCCACGAGTCACGTGACCTCCTGGAACAGGTGCTTCCTGCTTCCCTGTTCGTTAGAGAGAGGGGGACTTCCCAGCATGCATCAGGCAGCCACATCTGTCACATGGTGTGAGAGAGGGGGCGGGGCTTCCACAAGAGGCATATCTGTTGTTTCCTTGTCTCGTTCTCTGGAACAAAACTCTTGTCTTGTCATCTTGTTCCTCGTCTCGGTCCAGCTCACCTGGTGGGCGTGGCTCCAGCTCAACTTGTGGGCGTGGCTCCAGATCACCTAGTTAGTGGCGTGGCTCCTAGGAAGTGACAGAACGTATTGATTACTGATCCAGGATAGCAGATTGATAACCTTCTCTCAGGTTAGAGTCACTCTCTCACACAAGCTCACAAGATCAGATTGGTGATCAATATCTTATTGGAGGCCACATGTTTTCTCTGTCGTGAAAAAAGACGACCTGTGACCTGTGTCCTGTGACCTTCGACCCCACGTCGTGAGTCAAACTGAAGAGGAAGATGGTGACCTCAGCCTCCAATCACAGCGGTGCAGCTCATCCTCACTAACCTCCCGGGGTGCTGTTGTTGTTGTTGTTGTTGTTGTCGTGGTAATTACAGCCCAGGCAGCGAGACCCCCGCCGTGCCACACCTGCAGGCCTGGACACACACACACACACACGCTAGAGGCAGGGAGCAGGACGTTGTGCCTGACGAGAGCTCTGTGCTTCCTGTCAGAGCCTCGTATTCCTCCTGGAACTCACCGTCACCAGGAGATCTGCTGGCACACAGTCTGATACAGCTACTGAGGAGAGGAGGAGGAGGAGGAGGAGGAGGAGGAGGAGGAGAGACAAGTAGAAGACAGATGATGGGAGGAGAGGAGAGAAGGAGCAGATGAGGAAGAGAGGATGGGTGAGGGGGGGGAGAGAGGAGAGGAGGGGGGAGCCCTGGGGGGGAGGTGGTGTAGAGAGCGGAGTCAGCAGAGTGAAGCGTGGAGATGGGAGGAGGTGACGAGATCTGCTGTTGGAAAGATAGTTACTTACCTGCTCCTCTGTGTGTGTGTGTGTGTGTGTGTGTGTGTGTGTGTGTGTGTGTGTGTGTGTGTGTGACTGTATGTGCACGTGTATATGTGGCACACACACACACACACACACACACACATACACACACACACACAGAGATTGGAGATGGAAGAGGTTCATACATCATCCGGTTAATGCTGTTGGCCACAAATCAGACATTCTAGACACCCCCCCACCCTCTCTCTCCCCCCCCCTCTCCCATTATCCTCTCCCCCTTCTCTCTCTGTCCCTCACCTGCTCATTATGACCTAATGACCTCATGACCACCCACGCCCCCTGCCACGCCTCCCTGCCACCACACCTCTTGCCACACCTCCCCACCATGCTGAGGCGGTACGCTACGAATGTCTACAACCCAGCAGATAGACAACATGTGATGGTTTGTTGTTGTTGTTGTTGTTCTCTCTCCCGCCCCCCAGCCCCCATGTGTGCCCACGCCCTCTGGCTGGAGGTCGTGACCCAGGAACCTTCCAGGACACCATCCCACAATGTAATAATGTGCACCAATCTAAATGTTAATGTGTTCATGAAGCTGGGGTCAGAGCAGCTTCTATAGGAGGAGGAGGAAGAGAAGGGGGGGGGAAGAGGAGGAGGAGGAGGAGGAGGAGGAGGGAGGAGCATAACTGCATAACTGCCCGTTGGCCCAGGAGCCCTCAGGAGGTGTTTGGTAGCTCCTATGCTACCTAGCTCCTATGCTAACTAGCTCCTATGCTAACTAGCTCCTATGCTAATGATTGTGGGATGACATTATGTGGGTTGTAAAGTTGTGTTAACCCCCCCCCCCCCCCCAGAAAACAACAAGTTGCTATCGATCATCCATCAATAAATAAAATCAATTCCTGCCTGGAAACACTAAAACACTTCAAAAGGCTTCAAAATCAACAAACTAAGCAGCATACTAGCGGCTAACGTAGCAACAACAAGGAGGGTGAGGAGGGTGAGGAGCAGTCTTGTATAAAGTACTTGAAAGCGATACTTGAGTAAAAGTACAAGTATCTTACCAGAAAATTACTTTGGTAGAAGTTAAAGTCACCTTTTAGAAATGTACTTGAGTAAAAGTCTTAAAGTATCTGATATTTACTGTACTTAAGTATCAAAAGTAATTTTCTGATATTAAATGTACTTAAGTATTGGAAGTAAAAGTAAAAGTACAAGTAAAAAAAAAAAAGTGGCATCAGTCGTTGATTCTACTGACATCCGGGACATGCGGGACTTCTTACGCACGAAACCCACCAGACGCGGACGGACGCTTTCGTGCGCGCGGACTGAACCCACCAGACGCGCAAAGCGCACGCGCACTGCTGCGCACGCGCACTCCCATTTTACCAGACGCGGGAATTGATTGATATTGATGCTATGATCACGCTTTAGTGTGATTAAAACAAATATCTAAACTATATAGAATGTTAATAATAATAATAATAATAATAATAATAATAATAATAATAATAATATATTATTATTATTATTATTAATGTTGTTTTGGTTGTATGCTAAATGTATGACTTGATTTAACTTAATTTAACTGAATATGATGCAGATATTGTGCATATTCAATGTATTTCTATGAGATTGCGCACAGGGACGCAGTGTGAACCGCGCCATGCGTTACCATGGGAGCGGAAGTAAAGCGCGTGCGCCCGCAGCAGTGCGCGTGCGCTTTGCGCGTCTGGTTGGTTTCGCGCGTGATTCGTCAAACCTGCGGTCTTAACACATTTCTAATGATTTTATTTTGTAGTAACGAGTAACGGAGATGCTTAGGAGAAATGTATCGGAGTAAAAGTATACATTTTATTGAGGAAATGTAGTGTAGAGTAAAAGTGAAAGTTACCAGAAATATAAATAACGAAGTAAAGTACAGATACGTGAAAATTCTACTTAAGTACAGTAAGTAAGTATTTGTACTTCGTTACATTACAACACTGGTGAGGAGGGTGGAGGGTGAGGATGGTGAGGTGGGTGGGGGGTGGGGAGGGTGGAGGGTGAGGAGGGTGAGGAGGGTGGGGAGGGTGGAGGGTGGAAGGTGAGGTGGGTGGAGGGTGAGGAGGGTGGAGTCATTGCTATTCCTGGATGGTGGTAGTTGGCCGACCTGCACTAAACCACACTAGAATAAACAGAGAGAGAGAGAGAGAGAGAGACCCAGACATCCACCCAGCTCTCTCTCTCTCTGTCTCTCTCTCTCTCTCTCTCTCTCTCTATAATTATAGGACTGGAGGAACGAGGGAACAGCGACACAAACATGACACAGAGACCTGGGATTCAGCTCCTCCTCCTCCTCCTCCTCCTCCACCTCCACCCATCCTCCACCCACCTCTCTTCCACCTCCACACTTCCTTCACTCAAACCTCCTCTATTCAACCTACACCATCTATAGTCTAGTATAGCCTCGATAGCCCTTAACATCAGCCTATTCCTCCACCCTCTACCCTCCACCCTCCACCTTCTACCCTCCTCACCCTCCACCCTCATTCCCTCTACCCTCCTCACCCTCCACCCTCTACCCTCCACCCTCCACCCTCCTTAACATCAACACATTCCTCCACCTCCACCCTGCTCTCCTCCTGTTCTTTTGAACATCAGACATTTAGACGCTTTTAACCAAAGTTACGCTCCGTTTGTCTGAGGAAGTTCTTCTTTAAAAAGAGAGACGACCCCCAAAGAGAAGATCTCTCTCTCTCTCTCTACCTCTCTCTCTCTCTCTCTCTCTCTCTCTCTCTCTCTCTCTCTCTCTCTCTCTCTCTCGTGTGTGTGTCTCTCTCTCTCTCTCTCTCTCTCTCTCTCTCTCTGTGTCTCTGTCTCTCTGCCTCTCTCTCTCAACCTCTCTCTCTCTCTCTCCAGTTCTTTTGTTTTGTCTCATTTCCTTTCTTCTCTCCTTCCCTCTCATGCTCCCTTCTTCCTCAATCATCTGTCTTTATTCTTCCTTCATCTCCCTCTCCTCGTCACCTTCCCTTCATTCTCTCATTGATCAGAAGAGTCAGAAGAGTCGGTGTCTCTCGGCCACGAGGGACGATGTGACAACACAACAACACACAGCAGCTGACAGAACATAGACTCACCACGAGGGAGGAGGGAGGAAGGGAGAGAGAGATAGAGGAGGGAGGGAGGGAGGGACAGAGAGAGAGACAGAGGAGGGAGAAGGGAGAGAGAGAGAGAGAGAGGAGAGGAGAGGGGGGAGAGAGAGAGAGGGATAGAGGAGGGAGAGTGAGAGAGGAGGGTGGGAGATTTTTCTTGGCAAGTACCCTAATCCATACAGTAATATTATAAAGTATTATCACGGCCTCACGCCTGGCTGTGGTTATCTACTTATCACCACACACCACCACCCTCAGCACCATCCTCAGCACCACCCACGACTCCCCACCCACCCCGGACGCTGCCCTCTGAACTCTGAAAGATCAGAACGTGGACGTTATGAAAGGGAGAGAGAGGGGGAGAAAGGAGGAGAGAGGGGGAGAGAGGGGGAGAGCGCAGTAAGGAGGCGCGAGTCTTATTGGGGCCAACAGAGGGCATTGTTATCTGTAATATCCATTTAAATGTGGCGTATCAGATGTGGCAAACTACTGCCCTGCCCAACACACACACACACACACACACACACACACACACACACACCACACACATGCACACCACACACACACACACACA
>PIJE02004690.1:12500-23777 GCA_002895965.2 Coryphaenoides rupestris | reverse complement strand
CGTGTGTGTGTGTGTGTGTGTGTGTGTGTGTGTGTGTGTGAAAGTGGTAATTGGGTGGAGGATGGAGGATCGAGGAGGCCCCGGACCCTGTGGTGTCGCCGTCGCCGTGGCGAGAGGAGAGGAGAGGAGAGGAGGGGAGAGGAAGAGAGGAGATAGGAGAGGAGAGGAGTGAGGAGAGGAGAGGAGGGGAGAGGAAGAGAGGAGATAGGAGAGGAGAGGAGTGAGGAGAGGAGATGAGCGAGGAGAGCGCCAGACCGATGGAGGTGAACTTATTAGTGGCGCTCGCTAGCTTCTCCGCGCTGCTCTTGAAAAGAGCAACGGTACGAGGATCGCTAAGACAGACAGACAGACACCCCCACCCACCACCACCCACACCCACCACCACCCACACCCACCCACATCCACCCCCAGACGGGCGTTGTTTTACTGGAACCTCTCGATTCTACTCACCCATCCAGTCTAGCATGACTAGTGCTACAGCAGTTGGGGGCGTGTGTGTGTGTGTGTGTGTGTGTGTGTGCGTGTGTGTGTGTGTGTGTGTGTGCGTGCGTGTGTGTGTGTGTGTGTGCGTGTGTGTGTGTGTGTCTGCGTGCGTGTGTGTGTGTGTGTGTCTGCGAGTGTGTGTGGCGGTCAAGAGGTCATCTCGTCTCCTTCTCTTAGATCGCCACATAGACACTTAGCATCAAGTTTTATGTTGTCGTCTGCTCCGTCCGAAATCTGAATGTCATGAATATATCCTTGTGTCAAATAGTTCAGCCTTTCTGTAGAACTCTCTTAGATAAAGTAGCGGCATTTGGCAAATAACATCCAGCGATATTGAGAGAGAATCATCAGCAGGGGGGCGTTGTTCAGTGGACATTACTAACATGCTGCAGAGCTGTGGGAAAGCTTGTGGGGCATAGCAACAGTAACTAGGGGGGGTTTGAGTGGGGGGATGGTCAGTTCTACGTAGGGAACACTAATAAATGATGCGACGGAGCAGATGCGCGCAACAACTAATCTCGTTGTTCGAGGTCATAGCATAAGCGCACGCGAGCTCACTAGGCAAGCGATGAGCAGCGAGAGTACTAATTGACCGGAGTCGCGACGACATTGAAATGAGGACGGCATAAAATGAATGACATATCCAATTAAATACACAATAATTACCGTCAGTTCGGAAATTGTGCCCAAGACATCGCGGAGCTCTGGGTCCTCCTCAGTTGCGCCTCCTCTTCGCGCGAGTAGCGGAGCTGGGCTACCCTTTAGGATGTTTTAAAATCCAACTCAACAAAAATAAATGTGTTTTATTTGCGCGGTTTGTGAGCTAGATTATCTCTTGTTTTTCCCACGCTCCGCGCGCTCTCGTTCTCACAATCGAGTAGCGGGTCCTCCCTCGGGCACTGCACCACCCTACCCTTGGAAGTATGCTAGTGGAGGCCGCTCCGCATCTGATTCTAGTAGCGCTTGTAATCAAGCGGGGGCACTGCACCACTACTGGATGTATGCAGTGGAATCACTGATGGCCTATTGGCCTATTCTTATTCTGTTTCACTCCATCAGATTCTCTGTCATACTGTTTGATCGTAATGTGCTCTAATGTGAAAAGTTATTATTTAATCTTAATTATGTGAGAAATTCTAAAATCTAAATAAATAATGATACATTGATATAGAGTAAATGTAAAGAGTTATAAAAAGAGAGAGCTTAGGAAAGAGCAGAAGATTTTCTTTCCCTTTTTTAATTTTTTTTTTTTAAATGCTTGTGACATCAACTCCTGCCCAGAGAATACAGATGTACATTAGCTGCTGATTTGAAGTGTAATATTTATGTTTATCGATGTCTAAGACTCCTGTAGAGCTCCAGATTTACTCCTAAAATGTCATACTGCTGTGCTCTCGAGATTCTGATCTTACGTGGTCGCCCTGCCAGTCAGTTCGTTATGGGTCGTTTTGCACGTGGCGCTCGTGTGGATGCTCTTACAGTACATCTGATAGTTCTGTTCTCTAAAGATGATTACGAGGTCTCGCATGTGTTCTCTCATAATCGTCCGCCTCCCCACATTTGTTGCCTTCGGTGCCGACTGCTAAGAACCCAACACTCCCTCCTCATGTCCCTTTCATGTCTTTGCCGACGCGCACACAAGATGCACTCATGGTCCGCCAATTTACATATGACCGTCTAAACCCATACAGCACCTGGCAAACGTCTAACCCAACATGGTTCTCTTTGTATTATTTTGACAGATATTGCGATATTTTATCGACGATTATTCAGATTCTAGAGGGAATGGTCATTTTTGCATCACAATTTTCATTTTCACTCAAAAAACTATCATGGTCTGACATTTGTTGGTCTGTACCAAACAAACATGTTTTGTTTTTTACATCTGCAGAAAAAAAAGGTCAGCCAAGGCATCTCTGCAGCAGCATCATCTATAATGGTGTTATGAATTTACATTTGCACATTTTACCCTTATCAAAAAATTCCAGCTGCTGAGATTTGGATATTGCACTTGGCCATAATGCGATTTGCGATAATATGTTGATGAATTGTTCAGCCATAGTTTTGAATGCTAAAAGTTATACCTGCAGACTCCACTGAGATGCCGTCGCCGTCGCCGTCGCCGTGGTGACCGGCTGTTTAGTGTGTGCCCGCTTGCCGTCTGCGGGGCCACACACACGTCAATGAGGCGTGAAATGTTCTCTGCTGGAAGCGCCGCGGCACATGTTCTCTGCTGGAAGCGCCGCGGCACAGCGTGACGTGTGAAACATGGAGAGTGATATTATTTCTTTATTTGAGTTGTGGTTTCCATCTGATTTGGATCAGCTCTTGATGTCCGACGCGACGGAGTTGACTCCATGGTTACACGCTAACAGGATGTCACAGGTGTCCGGGGTGGTGATGCCATGTTGTGAAGTGTGCGCTGCGAGAGGCAAACATTTCCTGTGCATCAGGACACGCCATTTTGTTTTGTATCAAAGAATAAAATCTGACAAACACACACAATGTAGGCAGGTTCT
This sequence comes from Coryphaenoides rupestris, assembly GCA_002895965.2. Classification (NCBI taxonomy): domain Eukaryota; kingdom Metazoa; phylum Chordata; class Actinopteri; order Gadiformes; family Macrouridae; genus Coryphaenoides; species Coryphaenoides rupestris. The sequence continues at coordinate 20,775 of PIJE02004690.1, read as the reverse complement.
TTGAACATACCAGCATGCCTTTCATCACAGTTAAATCTATCTACCTCTCTATTGCATTACACACACACACACACAGGAGGCAGATACTTATACACACATTCATACTCACTCATCACACAGAGGATCTTTACTTACTTGCCTGCTTGCATACACACACGCACATACACACACACACACACTAACAACTTCACACACACACACACACACACATATTCATATACTGTATATACACACATATACCGTACCGACACATCCATACCTGCTCGAGCTAGCGCACACACACACACACACACACACGCACACACACACACACACACGCAGATACACAAACTCACACACACACATGCACATGCACACCCACACACACACACTCAGGCATACACACACACACACACACACACACACACACACACTCAGGCTAGGGTCGTTGCGAAACGCCGCCCATTAAAATCGTGAGCGATGGATTGTATTTAAAAAGTGAAGATGATCCTTCACTATTACACATTATTATTATTATTATCATTATCTATACATTTAAAAGCATATGGATTATTCTACAGCGACAACCAGCCAGACACCATCCCCACCCACGCCCTCACGGCTCCACCAATTCATTGCTCGTTTAGCAATCGACGCCGTGATGGAACGGTCAGTTTGTACCGTGGACTTGTTGTTGGACGTGTCGCTAAGTGCAGAGATAGACGAGGAACGACACAATTACAAGATATCCCTGTGAGGACCGGGCAATGTACAGTATGGAATATCGTGACGTGAGACCACAGATGGATAGATTTACAAAGCCGTGATACGGCGTGACAAGCGTTGTCTTTTCCCGGGTTTTAAAGGCGACAGTAAAGTGATTTTGTCAATTTCCTGAACTTAACAAACTTGTTCGAGCGGCTGTATTATTTGCTCTTTCTCTCTCTCGCTCTTTCTCTATCTCCCTCTCTCTGCTAAGAAGTCATCAGATGTTTCCGAGCGCCCGCGGAGGACATGTCCGTCTGCAGGAACAGGAAATGCCAAGCAGATAACGAAAGGAAAATCCGCAGAAGAAACGAGGCACAAATATAACCGGGGGAAAAAAAACACACCGGTGACATTTTGTGGCGGCGGGAGATTGCCGCCACAATAAAGGCTCACGTCGGTGGCCATTTTGTGTTTAGTGTGTTGTCTCCCGGAGCGCGCTTCTTCCAGCAAAAGGCGATCGAGTTTTTTTCCGAAACGGAAAACTAAACTTTGCTAAAAAAGACTCGAGTTTAACTTGAGTTAAACACCACGGGGTCCGGGGCCTCCTCGATCCTCCATCCTCCACCCAATTACCACTTTCACACACACACACACACACACACACACACACACACACGAGGCAGATACTTATACACACATTCATACTCACTCATCACACAGAGGATCTTTACTTACTTGCCTGCTTGCATACACACACACACACACACACACACACACACACACACACACACACACACACACACACACACACACACACACACACACAATGTCGGTCTCCCGCTGAAGGGCCTCTGACGAATCAATCACACCTGGCGAGGCTTTGGTGGGAACCTCCGAGATTAGCGCCCGCTAATGGAGTCGTGAGAGCGAGAGTGCGCGCCTTTAATTCTCTCCTCGGCCAATCAAAGCCTTGATGGGAGAGAGACCCCCGGGCTCCCATTGTGGACGACGTGACACGGTGACAGCAGCACACACGGACCACGGTGCCGCGTGTGTGTGTGTGTGAGAGAGTGGAGGCGTTGGGGGGGGAGGGGGGGAGAGGGCGGAGTGGTGCTGTGTGTGTGTGTTGTGTGTGTGTGTGTGTATGTGTGTGTGGTGTGTGTGTTGAGAGAGGTGGGAGGGTTGGGGGGGAGGGGGTAGAGGGCGGGTAGGTGTGTGTGGTGGTGTGTGTGTGTTGCGTGTGTGTGTGTGTGCGTGTGTGTGTGTGTGTGTGTGTGTGTGTGTGTGTGTGTGTGTGAGAGAGGTGGGAGGGTTGGGGGGGAGGGGGGGGTAGAGGGCGGGTAGGTGTGTGTGTGTGTGTGTGTGTGTGTGTGTGTGTGTGTGTGTGTGTGTGTGTGTGTGTGTGTGTGTGTGTGTGTGTGCGTGCGTGCGTGTGCGTGTGTGTGTGTGTGTGCGGGAAATAATCAAAATCACTCCAGGAATCATTACTGCGCTGATACTCAAGATAATCAATCAATGTCCATCTACAAAATAATTAGCAAACTCCAGTACCCAAACAACAGCTCTCTGGTACAAAACCAATCACTAGCTTTGAAAAGAACGACACGGAGAACAAAATGTCGACCACGTTACTCTACTGTTCTCTCCTCAGTCCACTGGTGTCCAGAGCTATAATGCAGTTCAAGGTCAGATTTTAAGGTGCTCCTAATGGCCGACAGAATCCCATTTGGATTAGCACCGTTCTCCCTGAAGGACCTTATTGTTCCCTATTGTCCTTCTCAGCCACTGTGGTCTTCAGAAGCCTTCTGGCATCATAGATTACATTCATAAAGAGCTTTTATCCAAAGCAGCTTCACAGTGTTGCCTCACATTCACCCATTCATTGATTATTCTATTGCTTTTATTCTTATGTTGTTGTTATTATTTTTGAGCAACCTCTGAATTAATAAAGTTCTGATCTTACCGTATCTTATCTTATTTGGCTCCTACAGGAGTGTCCCTCAGCTGTCATTACCGCTGAATCCACCTGTTAGCCACCACTATCTTCATCCTGCTGCAGATAGGTACCATGTTAGAGTTCTCCTTCATGTTCCTTGTCCACTCAAAGTGTTTGCTTGTTAAATTACAATCTGTCAATGATAGCACCCATTGCACTCACTCCCAAGCATCGCTGGGAGGAGAGATCTCCCAGTCTGTGTTCCTTCTCCAGATCTCTCCCTTCATAATTAGGAGTGTGTTTTCTTGCGCTTTGGCCGTCATAAATATATGGCCTGTGAAGCCCTTTTGAGACTGTAACTGTGATTAAGCGCTATACACTATATAAATATACAGTATATAAATATACTGTATATATATATTTAAGGGCTGTCAAAGTTAACGCATTAACGCCACTAATTTTGACGCCATTAACGCAATTACGTAGCTTGAATGTTAGTCCTGTACTTTTTAGGTGTCTGTCCAAGAGAGTTCAACGAACATGGTTGAAACCCGACGCACGGAAAACATGAATTTACGCAATCCTGTACGGTCCGATCAGAACAGATTAGCGACACCTTTTTGATTCTCAAAGTTTTATCTAATCCGAAAATAGACTAACGCTTCAAGCAATTGTACAGTCTCTGCGAGTGCGTCTTAGTTGCTGAATATGGCTTGTGTCAACGATCGTGTTGGACCATCTATCAGGAGTGCGAGGGAGCACGATGAGCGGTCTTATGCGCGACATGTCAGTCGGAATTCCCGCTCAGGAGCCATTAGAAGGAGTCGTTCCCACCGTTCCGCAGCGCGCCGTCCTAGTCGACGTGCCACTCCGATCCTACACGTCAGCCCGTCTCTGGGGCCTTCTGCCTGCGTGGGCGGGGGGGACCAGACATGTCCGTTAAATTCTCTGTTTCTACAGTGCCGTGAGATGCGGGCTGCATTCACACGTCTACGATTCAGACTTGGTCTTCTGCACATGTCCAGGGAGTTGTTGGCGCGCGGAGGTCGCTCACCCTCTCTTATATCTTCCGCCCAATGCTTAAACGCGATTCTGATCGGGGCGCGTGGGGACGCGATCCAGCAATTCCCCACCGCCTGACTTGAAGCCCAACTCCCACCCTCCCTGCTCTTTGGCAAAAGCTTGAAGCTGAAATGGCCCTCCAAGGTGGCAAATAGCACCCGCCAGAGGGCAGTGTCCAGTTTCATCTCTGGTCCATTAATTCGCGGTTCTGATGGGGGGGGGTCCCATTAATTTGCGGTTCTGATGGGGGGGGGGGTCCGTTAATTCGCGGTTCTGATGGGGGGGGGTCCATTAATTCGCGGTTCTGATGGGGGGGGGGGGGTCCGTTAATTCGCGGTTCTGATGGGGGGGAGGGTCCGTTAATTCGCGGTTCTGATGGGGGGGGGGGTCCGTTAATTCGCGGTTCTGATGGGGGGGAGGGTCCGTTAATTCGCGGTTCTGATGGGGGTGGGGGGGGGGGTGCTCCGTTAATTCGGAGCACCCCCGAATTAACTAGATAAGATTATGAAAATGTTATTGCCCCGCAGTGGCTACAAATATGTTTGGTTTTATATTGGATTTTTTTATTGTAATAAACAATACATTTGGGTGCTGCTTATATTTTCCATTCATATGACTACAACACAATACACTGCTTTTCACTTGGAAAAATCATTCAAGTTTGAGCCAATAAAAAACTTGGGATTAATCACGATTAACGACACAAAATCATGCGATTAATCGCGATTAATAATTTTAATCGTTTGACAGCCCTAATATATTTATATACAGTATATATATATATACATATAGACTATACCAGCGTTGATACAAAACCATTAATATAAGATAAGATAAGATCAGATAAGATAAAACTTTATTTATCTCGAAGGAAATTCAGGTTGCATAGCAATAGAATAAAACAATAAAGAAATAAACAGGAGAATAATACAAATACAATTACAAATGTACAAATTTACAGTGAGTCTAAGCCTAAGAGAAAGAAATTTAAATATAGGTAAGATATTCAGTCAGCAAAAAAGCACACGTAGGATGCTATGAGGAGGACAGGACCAGGGAGGAACTCCTAGTATAGGGGTTGCCGTAGCAACTGGAATTAGAACCTGAGTTCGGTAGAATGATGTGAGCGGAGAGAAGAGAGACCGGGGCAAGAGACAGCATGAAGAGGATGTGTGTGTGTGTGTGTGTGTGTGTGTGTGTGTGTGTGTGTGTCTGTGTGTGTGTGTGTGTGTGTCTGTCTTCCCCTGTCTGAGCTCAGGTTGCCAGGAGACCGATGATCCGGGTGTGAGCCTGCTAGTTTATCCAGTCTGGGTAGCCCGCGGCCCAAGATGCCAACAGCGTTCCCACGGGAACCAATAATGAAGACACAAAGACCTAAACGTCTTCATGTCGTCACGTCGTCTCGTGCGGGTGACCAGCCGCCGCCGCCACCACCACCACCACCATCACAACCACCACCACGTACGGACAATGGCGGACTACCGGTGTGTTTACGTGTGGCTGTCCACAAATGAATTAATCCATTTCTTAAATGATATATTACATAAGATATGTTTGGTAAGAAGCCCTTTAATGTGCATTTAATGTTCCACTGTGGTGTTTCACGTCAAGTTGTATCGCCCCCTACTGGCCTATGGTGTGCCTACGAGAGCTGCTTTTTGTCGATGAAGATGTTTTCTATCACATCTTTGGTGCGGCCATTTTATTTGGGGGTTTTTTTTTTCCCCCAGAAAGGAAAAAAACATTTTCTGAAAGACCTGTATCCGTGTGGACGAGGCCTAACTGCAGAACAACTGGATGTGACGGTCAGCGTTTTGAGGTCGCGGCGGCGTAATGGAGGAGGAACGCTGTCCCTTGTTTCTGCGTGTGTCTGCACTTATGTAACGTAACTGTACAATACTATTCTGACAATATGAACACACTGTACAGCTGCCTTGCGGTCGCTTAGAATTCACGATCACGTCGATTCGTCGCACGGTCCTCAGCGATCGCAGGAAATCTGTGAAATACGTGCGCCGTTGTTATTCAATATCCCGCAGATTGGGGTGGATTTAGACGAGTTTTCGGAGAGCCGAGAGTCAGGAGTCAATTAACGTTTCATCGGGGGAAGAGTACGTCGCGTCGGGAAATTCCAGACTGATTAAAGTTCGCTCCTTAAATGAATGCCAAAGCATGTATGTCCACTAATAGCCGTGGCGTCTACACACACAGCTAATGGTCGGCGTACGCCGCTAATGGGGTTGTGAGCTTTAAACGCTGAGCTCGGGAGCTACGTCGCTAACCTGGCGCTCAGGTGCTGCGGTCAACAAACCGCGCCGTCCCGCGGTGACGAGAGAGAGCCTATGGTATGAACCCCTCTGTCCTTACCTTAAACCTCCACCTCCCCTCTACCCTAACCTTAACCTTAACTACCGCATCCCCTCGACCCCTGACTTTAACCTTAAGTACCCCATCCCCTCTACCCTAACCTTAACCCTTAACCTACAGACCTACAGGGTCTCTGTTGGGAATGAGGGAGGATCTTCCATTTCGGTTCCTGTTGTCAGGGAATATCGGCTGAACTTGACCACCACTTTGAAGCCGGTCCCAGCGGAGGAGGGGCTTGGGAGGTGGTGGTGGTGGTGGGTGGTGGGTGGTGGTGTGTCTGGGTGGGGGGGGGGGGTGGGGGGGGGGCATTGATTGACAGGTCAGGTGAGCGGGGTCGGTCCGTTCGTCCATAAAGATCGAGCCGTTCAGAGGGAGACGAAGAAACATCAATTAACCGGGGCAGCCGAGCGCGAGGAGGAAGGGGACGGGGGCCGGGGTGGCGGGGGGAGGGGGGAGGGGGGGTGGGGGGGAGGGGCCAACTGACAGGCATCGGGAGGATGGGGGTGGTGGGGGGGGGGGTGGTGGGTGGAACATGGGGGTCAAACGAATAGGATTCTCTGACAGGTCATCTAAGGGCCTGGTCGTACAACCACAAATTACGCTCTCTCTCCCTCTCTCTTATCTCTCTCTCTCTCCCTCTCTCTCTCTCCCTCTCTCTCTCTCTCTCTCTCCTCTCTCTCTCGTCTCCGGAGCTAATTAACTTGTCTCCGTATTGAGACACTTGTCACTGTGATCAGAACAAATTGGCTCTAACTGTAAATCAGCAGCAGTGACGGCCCTCCTCGCCTGAATCTGACTATGTGTGAGTACACACACACACACACACACACACACACACACACACACACATGCACACACACACACACGCACACATATACACCATACACAGTTTAATTGTGTGTGTGTGTGTGTGTGTGTGTATGGCCGCGCATGTACGTGTGTGTGTGTGCAGGGTTAACACATCAACAACCCAACACACACACACACAACTATAGTCATTGTCATCTCACTGCGTTCCGGCGATTACGTCGAGGACGTGAACCGGAAAATCTGATCCAATATTTGATTACTTCTTCAACCCAATTGACATCGCACACACACACACACACACACACACACACACACACACACACACACACACTACCGCGCAGACACACGTTTGGCCAACGCGTGATATTCTCCCAGTGAGCTGTGTGCACAATGAGATCAAACCAGATCAAAATTGTATTGGCTGTGACATGACAGTGTGTACAGTTGTACAGACAGAGAGACAGGCAGCCAGACAGCCAGACCAGACAGCCGCAGGTAGGCCACAGACAGGCCAGGTAGACAGCAGGAGACATGGTAGCCAGGGCCAGAAAGACAGACAGGAAGCCCGACAGACAGGCAGGACAGCCAGACAGGCAGGTAGACAGGTTAGACAGGCAGACAGACAGACAGAACAGCACAGACAGACAGACAGACAGGAAGGCAGACAGATCAGGCAGGCAGACAGGCAGGCAGGCAGACCAGGCAGCCAGACAGCCATCGACAGACAGACAGACAGGACAGACAGACAGACAGACAGACAGACAGACCAGACAGACAGGCAGAGTAGACCAGACAGGCCAGGCAGACAGGCATGGTACGACAGGTAGGCAGACAGGCAGGTAGACAGGTAGCCAGGCAGACAGACAGACAGACAACCAGACAGGCAGGTCGACAGACAGGTAGACAGACAGACAGGCAGGTCGACAGGCAGAACAGAAGGGAGGTCATCACACATCGGGTGCGTTCCAAATGTCTGTCCGTCACAATTCTTCTGGCAAAACCTTCAGATATGTTCCTAAACTCTCCGCACTATACCCGCTGTTCAGATTGTCTAACACTTCGGTCGTTCGGTCATCGAATCCCGTCGGCGACCAACGATATATATCAGTGTTTATATCATTTACATATCTCATCACGTATAACAAACGTGATTGTATTGTACGTTCTTAGATGTTGGTAATAATGCACTCAGAACGACACGTCTGCTCTTATCCCAGACAACCCAGCAATTATGAAACTCGTTCTATTAACCTTACAATTATGAATGCTCGAAACCTGCTCTATTCTTATCTCTATGTACCACAGTGATATATTGCTGTCACCCTTTCAACACATGTACTCTTTGTAAGTCACTTCGGATAAAAGCGTCTGCCAAACGCCCCTAAATGTCAATGTCTGGGCTATGAAGTGTGT
>PIJE02004689.1:0-23778 GCA_002895965.2 Coryphaenoides rupestris | reverse complement strand
GATTTTACAGCACAAATTGCTTTATAATTGCCAGTTTGTGAGCAGGTTGTGGTTGAAGTTAAAACATGAGAGCTTCCCCGAAGTGACACGTAAGCGTGGATAATTAAAAAAATATATACAGTATATTTTATAGCTTTTTTAAATGTGTACAAGGTTTAATTATGATTAGAACTAACATTAGTTTCCTGATTGTTATTGTTATTGTTATTGTCTCAATCCACAGGGCTCAGAATGCACTTATTCTTTCCACATAGTACCTTTCAAGTATTATTATTACTAACCATGAATCCAGGGTGCTGTTAGACCGAGAGCGTTGGTATTGTGTTGTGGGATTCTGCCGGGCCCCAGGAGAGCTGGCAGTTTGCCGTCTCCTCTGGAAGTTAGAGGCTGGCATTTGCCTGCAGAAAACAGAGTATTCTTTCAGAATATCTCTATACCAGTAACCAAGATAGTTAATAATTTACCCCAGGGTCCCCTCATGAGATAACACGATGCAAACAATGTACCATACATCACGTATAGGGAAGATAAGGGTTCAAAACGATGATCCTTTCACCAAATTGACCCCTGACCCTATAAGTGGCTGGCTTTGATAATTAATAATAATAATAATAATAAATAGTAAATTATAAATAATGACAACTGAGCAGTGGCACATATTTACATAAACTTTTCACAATGTTCAATCCTTGAAAATAAGGTGACGTGGCAGTCAGATTTGTCATTGATACCTTTGTAGGTCGCTTGTGTGAACCGGATAGCCCATTCCAGCAGTGGTCGGCTGTAGTTTCTGCAGTCTGCCAGCAGAGGGCAGAGTTGCCGATGAACCGATGAAAGGCATGTGTGGCGGTAGCTTGCCAGTTTGACCATTGTTGTCAGGTCTGGTCTCTGAGATGGGAGCAAAGGGGCAGAACAAGTGACACAAAAAACGAAGCAAAATAAGAAGAGAGCCATTGATCTGGAAATGAACATGTGGACTTAACGGTACCTTGGAAGGACAGGTACCGGACCGGGGGGAAGAGAGGGCGGCCCACAGACGGCGTGGTGGTGTGTGCCGTTGGATTGCTCCCGGCCGACCTGGTGCTGGAGAGCAGTCGCAGAGGGACCAGGAAGTCCTGACGTGAATAAGTACAGGCAGCAATGTTGTCCCCACAATTAATAATAACAACAACAACAAAACAACAACAACAATAATAATAATAATAATTGAATTACGACTGCTACTACTGCTACGACTACTCGGCCTACTACTACGACGACTGCTGCTACTTCTACTATACTAATAATAATAATAAGATGCTTTGTGGTGAACCTTTCTCTCATTACATATTAATCAAATGCACAATTTCACAACTATAATAACAAAGCAGGCAAAAAAAGACAGCACGCCACAGAGCAGGGCTTCCTAATATATCCCTTCTCTCATAAAACACATCCTTTCACACATGTTTTACTGCGCGGCCTTCATTCTTATCATACGAATGATGTTACAAATGGCGTCTTCAAGTTCCTCTTCAAAAAACCACAAGCTGCGACCGTCCCTGTTTACCCCGTGGGTGCCAGGGCTGCGCTTCGGGCAGTTTGACCCATCGCAGGAAGGAAAATAGTCACAGGGGAAGTGGTGAATAATAGATGAGAAACACAGCTTTCACCGCCGTGTTCACCTCCTCCTCCTCTTCCTCCACCACCGCCGCCCAGTGTGTGTGTGTGTGTGTGTGTGTGTGTGTGTATGCCGGCCTCCATGGCTAATTACTGGGAGAGGAGCAGCTCTTGTTTAAAGACCAACCGCAACAGGATGGCGTGAAACAATACTGATAAGTGTAAGTGGAATGATAAACACTGTGGCTGCTATAACGTGAACCCGTCCGTCTTCCTCTAAAAACACAAAAAAGTTTTGTATTGCAATGAATGTCTGTTGTTTTTCCAACAATACGATTTAATTTAATGAGGTTTTTATGAAATGCCATCTATTCAAATCCAATTCACACCTATATGTACGTTCCTACAATTCAACAACATTTTTTAAACGTGTAATTTCTGATTGCAATGAATCTTGTACTACTTCTCACTAATACTTCTCAATACCATTGGCAACTTGTTTTGTTTACTGAATATATTAGCTATATTTTTCCTTAGGCTTATTCACTGTAAATTTGTAAATGTATTATTTTATGTTATTATTCTATTGTCTATTATTCTATTGTTTATTCTATTGCTATGCTTATGTTGTTGGTATCTTGAGCAACCTCTGGCACAAGAATTTCCTTCGGGATGAATAAAGTGCTGTCTTATCTTAGCAATTAAAAGTTTAATTGAATATGCATTTATTTTGTTCTTCGTGATACAGAAAAAAACACTTTCTATTCCCATGTGTCCCGTGAAGTGATTTGGTGGTGCATGTTCTTACCGGCCGCGGGTGGGGGTTGTTCCTGCGGTGGGCGGAGGTGGGTCGGGGCCGAGCCGTCCGCCCTCTGCCCGGGTGGACGAACTGCTCCGAGTACGTGCTGACCAGGAGCTGAGGACTCATGGTTCTCCGAGCGCTTCCCTCCGGCACCTCCGGCACCAACTGACCACTTCAACTGCTCCCCGATCTGTTTTAAGTCTGACACTTTAAGGTCAGGCTCCCCTCTCTCTCGGTCAATCTCTCTCTATCTCTCGGTCAATCTCTCTCTCTCTCTCTCTCTCTCTCTCTCTCTCTCTCTCTCTCTCTCTCTCTCTCTCTCTCTCTCTCTCTCCGGTCACCTGCCAGCCCCTCCCTTACCTAGTCTCACCTGTCGACATCTGCCTCTGTGTTGCTGTTGTTAATCCACCAAAAGTAGTTTCTGGACTGTGTCTTTATTTTAATCCAGAAACACAATCACCGGTTTCAATAAAGTTCTAGATACAAATAATAATCAATGCACTGCAACAAAAGGGTTTCAGTCAATTGTCAGCCAAAAATCCTTTGATTTGGTTAGCAGGTGGTCGGTGTGCGGCCATCACAGATTGAGAGGTGTCTGCTGAACCGGAACGTCTCTCTCTCTCTCTCTCTGCTACCTGAGCACCCTGCTGCTAACCCCCCCCCCCCCCCCAGCACACACACACAAACACACACACACACACACACACACATACACATAACATACACACACAACACGCACACACACACACACACACACAGTTCAGTTGAATGAGCAGCAGGAGAGGCCCACCTGCAGAGACCCAGACAGTCTGCACGGTTCACTAGAGTCCGTATACGGAGCCGCCAACCCCCCCTGCGCTCCCATTAAAGCTCCCTCATCGGGGAGGACCCTGCACAGCCCCTCACACACACACACACACACACACACACACACACACACACACAACAAGCACGGACCCTCAGCCGTTTGGTCATCGAGTTCACACGGAATCAATCTTCATCCAAGCGATTGTTCCACTCACACACACACACACACACACAGAGAGAGAGCCAGGGCCGTCTCACATATTCACAGCGAACGTGGCTCACGTCCATCCATCAATAATTCACAGAGTCTCCGCGGCCCCCCCAACTCCCCTTCCTCCTCTCCCCCCCCCTCCAGGGCTCTCTGTGACAGGAGCAGGCTGTTTGTCTCCCCGCGGTGAGGCTCTCGCAGGTTGGCATGTTGAACAGCCAAACTCAGACAGGGGTTCCAAGGCAACAGATGCACAGCAGTGTGTGGAGGGTGGGCACACTGCAGGTGGGTGGGTGGGTGGGTGGGTGGTTGGTGGTGGCGGAGTGACAGCGTGAACCAGGTGATAAGCAGGGCAGGGAGGGAGTCCGGGGGTCTGATTGCCATATGCATTGCATCGCATTGCATTGGCGGCTTTGATTTCATTTGCTATAGTTTTTCTAGTTTCTAGACTTTGGACCGTGTTTGAATTTCCCTTTCCACAATGAAAGTATGACGGCAATTCAACAGTTTTTATTGATGCATTCATTGTTTAGTGTAAAACAGTAAAAGACCATTCAATATAAACAAAGTACAAAGATCGGATTTTTAAGCAAATTGATGATTTGATCATTTGCATTGTAATGTACACAGGATGTACAGTATGTATTACGTATTGCGTTCTCCTTCGCTTCCATGTTCTCCTCATCAGGTAGCCCAGCGGAGGCCAACAGGGGCAGAAGCAGACGGTTTCCTCAGACTTCGAAGCGCTGGTCACGGTCTCAACTCACGGTCCAGCCACACATCAAACATGCTTGGCTTTCACTACAGACTTGAGTTTGGTGTAGAGGAAGCCAAAATTCTGTTGGAGAAATGCACGCACACGCACACACACACACACACACACAATCTATTAGATTTTAGTGTAAAAACGTCGATTTGGGTGATTTTTATTTTGGTATCTCCACAAGCTAACTAGTGAATGAACGAGATACAATTGTTTGGGTTGAATCAATCTGAGTGACATCAGAGCACAGGTAGACGCACCTGGATGGCATAGTACACTATCCCCAGGTAGGCTGCAATGCATCCGCCCAGGAAGAGGTCGAAGGCTGCTGGCTTCACTCTGGGTGAAGCAAAAATAGGAGAAAGGCTTCAGATCGTTTCAGCCCTTGCAGTAGTCAAGTCAAGTCTAATTTTATGTGTATAGTCCTTAATCACAGTTACAGTCTCAAAGAGCTTTACAGGCCAAATGATTATGGGGCCGTGTGATTATGACACGCCCCCTAGCCCTAGCCCCCCGAAGGCCTTCCTTAATTAACAAGGAAAACATTTCTAGAAGGAACTCAGAGTGGGGGATCCCTCCTTCCAGGGACCGTTCAGAGTGCAATGGGTGTCATACAGGCATGAGAAGAGGTAACAAAGCATTACAATTACAAGCAACAATGTACAAATGATAAATAGAATAGTAATATTGTGGAGTGATGGGGTGCTGGCTGGAGAGCAGGCTGCTAGCCGCACAGACAGTACAGTGTGTACCCACACACACATATATATATATTTATATATAGATTCAACCCTTACAGTACAGAGAGGACAGTGTCGATCGATATGTATAGATTTGTTTACCTGTACATCATGACTGGCTGCTTCATTTGGTCAAAAAAGGTCATATCAGGATCCCTGTAAGCAATACATATGTTAACAATGATTTCAGATTAAACTGATTGCAAATTGAGCGCAATATGCCTCACATTCACCCATTCATACACAGACGGCGGTGCCAACCATGCAACGTAACAACCAACACGTCAGGAGCAGTTAGGGTTAGGTGGTGTCTTGCTCAGGGGACACCTCGACCTTAGCTAGGTGGAGCCCGGGGATCGAACCAGCAACCTTTCTGTTGCCAGACAACCGCTCTTACCTCCTGAGCTACTGCCGCCCCAATAATACAATATTATATATAATACTATGTAATACTAAAATATTTAATTCAGATTAAATAGTATCGGTCCATATAAAGGAAAGAAGATGCATGTTGATGTGCATGCACATGTATGTTTGTGAGTCAAAGCATGCGCACGCACACACGCGCACACACACACACACACACACACACACACACACACACACACACACACACACACACACACACACACACACACACACACACACACACACACACAGAGTACCGTTGGTCCTGTCGGAAGGTGTGTCTGTGGACCTGCTGCAGGTAGTGTCTGAACTCCTGCTCCAGGGAGCTGAGCAGCAGCATCTGCCCGGGCTCCTTGTCCAGCAGCTGGGCGGGCCGTGGGACCGAGGTCAGGAGGGACATCAGGCTGGTCAGACGGCTGTCCAGGAGGTCCTGCAGCCGCCCAGGAGGAGGATGAGGAGGAGGAGGAGGAAGAGGAGGGAGACACATTCACACAACCTTGGAGTGATGGTGGATAGCGGCGGCCATATAATACATACATCACGTATGAAGGAAAATGGTCAACAAGCGATACATACAATTTCAATTCATACTACTAATGTAATGTTACCTTTGTAAAATTGCACTATGCACGACACAATGTACGTGTTCAATATGGTGTATGTGTCAGGTTAGGGGTAAGGACTCACTCGCAGAGTTAGCTCACAAAAAGTTAACGGATCTTGGATCATGTCAATGTCTGGTTATGAAGGCTTGTATCCATTTCTCACATGGTGTCCCATGTGGATGTCCAAGACACGTCACTGGACTCATGAATCATCACCAAAAACAGCATGAAACGGTGACTCACCCTTCTCGCTGGTAGAAATGGGTCCTCAGGTCTTTTGTCTTTTGTTTTAACCTCGTTCTTGCTCAACGTGACTGCTTGGGCGATGCATCGCCAAAGACCCGGCACAGCGAGGTAAGCCAACCACCTACCATCTGCTCTGAAGGGATCAGGACAGGCTAATCACACTGCACCCCCCCCCACCCCGGCCTTCCCACCCTCCAGCTCAGTCTCAGTCAAACACACATGTAGGTTTAAACACTCAACACACAAAATACAACTGCTGATGAACATCTCACAAAGCCCCGCCCACTACTTGGGCCTATTTTGTGATGTCATTCATTGTGCTCGACAGGTAATCCCTGCCCCCCCCACAGAGATGGATCAGTACCACTATAAGGTTATAGTTGTACTACACATAACTGCTCAAATTGAACCTAACACCTTGCTAGTTGTAACATATGAAAATGATGGCGAAGATATATAATAATAATAATAAATAATAATAATGATACTAATACATTTACATTTAGGGCATTTGGCAGACACTTTTATCCAAAGCGACTTACAAAGAGTACATTTGTTGAAGGAGACAGCAATATATCGCTGTGGTACATAAAGATAAGAATAGAGCAGGTTTCAAGCATTCATAGTTGCAAGGCTAATAGAACGAGTTTCATAATTGCTAGGTTGCCTGCATAATAACGTATGAAGGAAAATGGTCAACAAGCGATACATACAATTTCAATTCATACTACTAATGTAATGTTACCTTTGTAAAATTGCACTAATTTTACAAAGGTAACATTGCTGAAATTGATTCATTCATACCACCTTTCAACCATTTAACGACAGTAAAGCAACACTAGAGGGCAGCAAAACAGAATGACTCTCACCATGTGACCCTTGAACACTTGCACTTCTTTTGGTGAACCCTAGATGAAGACAGGGAGAATTGTAATGTGCATTAATGTGCATTTAATGTGTGTATAACCAATTAGGTTTTTTTTCCTAATATCTATACAGCACATTTCCCAGAAGTAGCATTCATTGCGTGTGTGTGTGTGTGTGTGTGTGTGTGTGTGTGTGTGTGTGTGTGTGTGTGTGTGCGTGTGTGTGCCATCACCTTGTCTGAGAGGTTATACATGAACCTGGCCAGGGACTCTGCTATTAAAACTCCATTACGTTTCAGCTTCCTAAAGTCCACCTGTGACCTGTCAGTCAGTGAAGACATCCATCACAAATCTGCAATCTGAGGCACCAGAGTCCAGCTCATTAACTGTTGTCTGAGCAATCCATGGGTGTTTTTCGACAGGGGCAGCCACTCACATGGTGTCCAGTATGGACCCCCGGAGCTCGGACTTGGGGTCTTCCAGGTGAGACAGGGTGAAGCCCGGGATCCTGCGCAGGCCGTAGCGCTCGTGCTCCCAGGCCACTGTGGACTCCACCAGGTTGATTTTCTTGTGCACCATCTCCAGGCTGACCCAGGGGAACCTGGACAACACCACCTACAGTATTCAAGATTCAAGATTCAAGATTTCTTTATTACCATTATGTAACAAGTACAATGGACTGCTTACTTACTTATTCACTCTCGCCGTACTCTTCTAAACAAATTCTAAACGACGCTAAACAATGAATAATAGTTCCTAGTAAGTACAGTAAAAAAGTACAGTAAAATGTTTCCTTCTGAACAGTTTTCTTATAAACATAAATACTGAAACAACACTGAACAATTAGTAATATAGTACCTAAAAAGAATAGGTAAAAGTAAAAAGTGACAAGTAAAGTAGTAATACTCGGCTGTTGGTGAAAAAACGGATTAATAGTCTCCGTGTGCAGTACAGAAGGGTCACACGACTGAGTATAATAAGTTCACTGTCCACACCAATATAATATCGTTTAGTTAACTCATTTATTATATTACCAGGTGCGTGAGAGATATAGATTCAATTAGTGGCCAGTCCGTAATCCTCGAGAATCGTCGTTGTCCGTAGCAGGGGTCGGTACACGTAGGCAGATTCCTCGTACAGTCCAGGGTGGGCTTGGATGCGGGTTGTCGGACAGGCGGGGGTCATTCACGGGAGCGGGGTCTCATAATCCACGGGCACACAGCCGACTCTTTCTCTCCTCCTCTGCACACAGCACGCACCTCCAGTTTCGCCTTCAGCTACTCCTCCCCTTTGATATCATGCAGTCCTTTTTATCCTTTATTCGTGATTGCATTAATCAGCCGCACCTGTCCCCTTTCCGCGGGTGCGGCTAATTCTCCGCTGACGTCATTCCTCCTCGCGATAGAACGCGAGCGGCCTCTGCGGCCATCGGCAATATCGTCCATTCCTCACCTCTCCATGGGGCACTTGCCTCCGGCTGCCACACACCCCCCTCCTTAGCTCCGACCTGCAGGGGAGGGGCGATCCATGAACCCAGCGCATCCCGCCGAGACAGCGCATCCGCGTTCCATGGGCAGCTCCGGACCTGTGAACGACATAAAAGCATATGGTTGGAAGTGTAGGAACCCAGGCGGCGTGACCCCTGCGCGTTGATTCTCTCTTATTCCTCGAATCCAGACTAGTGGTGCAGTGATCCTTTACCCAGGGTGAAGTGCCTTCCCAATAAATAATAATTTCCAGTTTCCTCCAGGGCCCACTTTATCGCCCAAGCATTCTTTTTTCCCACTGTGGAGTAATTTGTTCTCGGGGGTTAACAGTATCCAGGCTGATGAAGTGATGGGATGTTCTCTCTCTCGTCACGTAGCTGTGAAAGGACGGCACCCACCCCGGTTTCCGATGCATCGGTCTGCACCACTAGCGGTTTGGTAAAGTCGGGGGTCACCAGCACTGGTTCCGCACACAGGACCTCCTTGATGCCCACGAAGGCGGCCTCTGTCTCGGCCGTCCACAGGACCCGGTCTGGCAGTCGACTTCTGGTTAGGTCCGTCAAGGGGGCTGCCAGAGAGGAGAAATGGGGGACAAAGCGCCGATAATAGCTCGCCAGTCCAATGAAGACCCGTACCTGTTTCTTGGTGCGGGGCCGGGGCCATTCCCGGATCGCCTCGACCTTCCCTACCTGGGGTTTGACACATCCACGTCCGATGGTGTACCCCAGATAGTCTGCGTCTCGGAGGCCGAGACGACATTTCTTTGGGTTGGCCGTCAGCCCCGCTCCACGCAGGGCCCCCAATACAGCGTCGACGTCTCGTAGGTGGGTCCCCCATTCCTCCCCATGTATTATGATGTCATCCAAGTATGCGGCCGCATACTCACGGTGGGGTCTGAGCACCCGGTCCATCAACCTCTGGAATGTGGCCGGTGCTCCGTGTAGTCCGAAGGGTAGCATTCTATAATGGAATAAGCCATCCGGGGTCGCGAATGCAGTCTTTTCTCTGGCTTCCTGAGCCAGCGGTACCTGCCAGTACCCTTTAGTCAGGTCCAGGGTTGTAATGAATCGGGCCTTTCCCAGGCGTTCGATTAGCTCATCTACTCGGGGCATGGGATAGGCGTCAAATTTAGATATGGCATTCAATTGTCTAAAATCATTACAAAAACGGATCATGCCATCCGGCTTGGATACTAAAACAATCGGGCTACACCATCCACTGTTGGACTCTTCTATTATTCCCGCCCTCAGCATGTTCCTTACTTCCACTTTGATGGCCTCTCTTCTGGCCTCCGGGATCCGGTAGGGCCTGAGTTTCACCTTTTTTCCTGTCTCCGTAACAATGTGATGCTGGATGAGTTCTGTATGTCCCGCCTCGGTCGAAAACACATCTCGGTTCCGGTTGACCAGCTCCCGTAAATCTTGTCTCTGGGTGGGGGTTATTTGATCTCCCATCGGGACCTCGATCAGGTGGGTCTTGTTCCCTACAGATGGAGAAGGAGAGAGAGAGAACAACACCTCTCAGCCCACCCATTTTTTAAGTAAATTAATGTGGTATACCTTGGTCGGCGGTCGTCGTCCTGGTTGTCTCACCTTATAGTTGACTTCTCCCACCTTCTCCAGAACTTCATAGGGTCCGTTCCACTTCGCCAGAAACTTGCACTCCACGGTAGGCACCAAGACCAATACTCTGTCTCCTGGGACGAACTCTCGGGGTTGGGCCCCTCGATTGTATACCCGGGCTTGGGCAGTTTGTGCTTCCGTCATATGTTCTCGGACCATAGGCCATAGGGTGGCCATTCTCTCTCTTAGCTCCTCCACATGTTCCACCATGGTTCGGTGATGAGAGGGTTGGTGCTCCCAGGCTTCTTTTACCAGGTCCAGGATTCCTCGCGGTCTTCTTCCATATATTAACTCGAATGGGGAGAAGCCGGTGGATGCCTGGGGCACCTCTCGGATTGAGAAGAGCAGAAAGGGTAGTAGTTGATCCCAATTCCGCCCGTCTGCCTCTATTGTCTTTTTTAGCATCTGCTTCAGGGTCTGGTTGAATCGTTCCACTAGTCCATCGGTCTGTGGGTGATATACCGAGGTTCTGAGTCGGGTGATCTTCATTAGTCCACATAAATCCTTCATAATCCGTGACATGAAGGGCGTGCCCTGGTCAGTGAGAATCTCCTCAGGTATTCCCACTCGGGAGAACATCATCATTAGTTCACGGGCGATTCCCTTCGTGGCCATGGTTCGCAACGGTATCGCCTCTGGATACCTCGTGGCATAGTCGAGGATGACTAGAATATATTGGTGTCCTCGACTGCTTCGGGTAAGGGCCCCACCAGCGTCCATCCCAATTCCGGCATGGAAGGGTACGTCAATAAGGGTAACGGGAATGAGCGGATTTTCTCAGGTGCGGCCGTGGCGCCACCTGCCTGGCAGTCGGGGCAGCTACGACCAGAAAATCCTCCACGGCTTTCCTTCATGCCCGGCAGTGAAATCTGGCTCGGATCCTCTCCATGGTCTTTTCACCCCCAGGTGGCCACCCAGCAGGTGAGAGTGGGGCGAACTGTAAGGGCCTGGGGAATTGAAGGGCGGGGAACCAACAACAATTCCTGCCGTACTCCGGCTTTCATTATGAACCTGGTACAGCCGGTTATGGTTCATGGCAAAATGAGGAAACTCACGTGGTCTCCCCCGTCCATCACCTTGCCGTCCACCACCGACGACCCTGCTTGAGCGCGTTGTTCAGGTTTGGGATCTTCCAACTGCGCCCGGCCGAACCCTTGGCGAGAGGGCCGAGTAGAGGCGGTTCATCAGGTTGCTGGGGGGAATATCTCCCGACTCCGCTTCTTCCTCCGCGGACCTGTTTCTCTTCCTCCCTCGCCGTTTCATAGGTCGCTGCCTCGGCCGCGTCTGCCGCCGCACTGGCAAGCCCCCTCTGAGAGGGGTTCCGTAGACCCCTCTGTATCCACCTCCTGAACCCACATAACTGGGCCGCCTCGAGAGACGGCTTTTTGGGGTCTCTCTGTGGGACCCGTGGCGCTCTCTCTTCTCTCCCCAACTGTGGCCACAGTCTCGGGAATATCTCTTGCGTCCCGGCGATAAGGACCTGTACGGGGAGGTCTGGTACCACCCCGGCCGTCCCCGCGTATTTGCCTCTGGTAGTCTGGAGGTCCAAGGTGGTAATGGGGTATTCCCTGGTCTCCCCATGGATACACGTCACACTCATGGTGCCCTGTAGATGAGGCACCTGGGCGAACTCGGGTCTCACTAGGGTTAATGCGCTTCCGGAATCCAGGAGTGCCGTAGCGTCTTTCCCGTTAGCCCGCACGGGGGTCATAGGCGCCCCGCCGCTCTCCTGAGCCCAGCAGACAGTCAATAATCCACAGGGTCGGCCTGCGTCGCTGGTTGAGGCCGTGGGCATGGGGACGTCCTCCCGGTGAGGGCAGTTCCAAGCTAGGTGTCCTGGCTCACCGCACTCATAACACTTCCTCCGGTCCTGGTTCACGAGGGGCCGCCGTCTGGAAGGGTCGGTTGGGGCCGTTGCGGGCTGCCGGCCTACGTCGTCCCCTCTCGGTCGTTCGGTGGGCCGGATTCCTGGTTCCGTCTTGGTCGGGCGACATTCTTGTGCCACATGATATTGATATGATACATTAATAATAGCTGGGATAAGAGCAGAAGAATAATACAAGAGAAGAGAAGATTCCAGACTCCAGATATTTTATATTTATTTTTCGATATGTTACACTACACCGAACATTAACACTGTTAAATACCAAATGGAATCAGTTCACATTTGTCTATACAATCATAACAATAAGCATCTGGCAAATAAAAAGCATCTCTATGTTAAAATGAATAATTTCCCATACTTAACATAAATAAAACATGTACGCCTGCTGATAAAATATCCCTCTCCGGTACAACGCATTCACTTAAGGCAGAAGCTACTTAAGTAAACTTGGTGAGCAACACCACGCCACAGTCTGCACACCGATGGCTGAAAGTAGTGTATCGTTGCGTTGGCATGACGATGAGGAACACACAAGATGGCCGCTCCCTCAGTGTTCACCGTCAAAGCTAAACGGCCCATTGTTCCTGAACGGCAGTGCGCTCGCCCCGGCTAAAGGCTGCCCCTTTTGCGATGCAGATGTAGTCCTACGGGCTCTTGGCGGTCCGGTAAGTCTTTCCCCCCCCCCAATGAATGCGATTGGGTCGTAGTTTGCAGTTAGTAGTGGAACTCATACAAGCATGGGTAGCACCCGGACGTGAACGATCGAACGAACAGGCGAGTCCTGGAGTGAAAAGCTTAGTGGCCACGTCTCTCAGCTGGGCGTGAGCAAAGAGAGCCCGACTGGTCAGACGTAACTCTCATGTCAAATACTGTCACAACTTAAAAAAGTTAAAGTTAATAATCAAGCAACATAACTTTCCTATTATTTTTTTGTTCCGGTCAAAGCATCCAATTTTTGGAGGCAATACATTAGGATCGTAAACTTTGTTTTAGGAACAATTTTGAAGCCAGGGGAGATTTTCAGTCATCGCACATTTTGGAGAGGGGGGGGGGGGGAAAGATCTGAAATTCATGAGAACAGCCACTCGAAATTAGTCCAGTTTGAAAAGTTAGGACAAAATAAAAATTCTTGAAGTCTACAACATGGTTTGGATTTCACACAAATAAATCAACATGTCAAATCCGGTGCATGTACTGTACTTGGATCTTGTTTTTAGGAATCAGAAATGCTTTCGTACACACAAAATATACAAGACATTTGAAGAGCAACAACTTGTGACCAACTGAATGCCTCGTGGTTCTCCAGTCCCTGTGGCCAACCAGCCACACTGGTCAGGCCTTCCCCAGGTCTACGAGGGCAGCACCAGCCTTACTGGTACGTCTCAATCCACCCGTCATCAATATGTGTAAGTTAGGCGCATTATCGGAACAACAGTGCGTACATGGCAACGAAAACAAAACAGAAATGCAATGGCACAGAAAACAAAATACAAAACAGCCATCATGTCAACTTTCAGTGTAGTCAATATCCCTAAAAAGAAAATAAACAACCAATATATTAAAAAAAAATCGCTTCTATTGGAAATCATAGCGACTGACGACTAGTGTTTTACAGTAAACGTCGCCAAACGAGCATGCCCTCCGGTCTTTTAAAACACTGAACCATTTTTCCCTTTCCTACATGGTTATGAGGTCGACCGGGACACCTAAGCAGCGACGGTACCCGTGTTGGGTGCTACATACAGTTTTGTTAATGAATCCGATGGACCTGTAGAACAAAGTCAAACAAGGTGATGATGTGCAAATGTGGAAACGTACAACACAAAAAAATACCAAATGTCAAAAAAAAATGTAAAAGACAAAAGGAAAATAGTAAACTTTTGATATTACATAATAAATGGAGAGAGAGGGGGGTGGGGTGGTGGGGTGGTAGTGCCCGGTGTTGGTAGCTATCCCAGTTCGGTAAGACTAATCACGTATAGACAATCTCCCTCACTCTCTCTCTCTGTCTCTCAATCTGTCGGCTGCATTCAGAAGGATATCGAGGTTACGTCGACGTCTGCATGTCTGAGTTCATTCCTGTGAGGTTCACATAGCACGCCCCACTTCTTCCTCCTCCTCCTCCTCCTCCTCCTCCTCACACGACCCCATTTTGTTATCTGGGTAACACCGACCGACGTAACTCTACCTCCTCGCCGCTTGCAAACACAATGAGGCAACCAAAATGGGCTCTATATATATATATATATATAGAGTTTGATCCAGCTCACATGTACTCTGGCAACCAGCAGACGGTTCGGTGTCTCCCCCGGACAACACAGTGGCTCTTAAAATCGGCCAAATGCTTGCAAAGGTGAAGAAGATAAGTGCCTCCCATTTGGTATCACGGCATCACGTCAGCCTTGCCCTCCGAGTAAAGACGAGAGAATAAATTAAGTGAACTTGCGTCGTCTGCCGTTAATTCTAAAATCGCAAAGCAAGTTCTTTCTTTTTCGACGAACGGACGTTGCGGCAAAGTGAAGGTAATACTATATGGAGGAATGAGAGTGCGACCAACATCGTAACTACTTGGCACTAAAGTGTGTCCGTGTAGGCTGATGAGCATCTGCATGGGCTGTAGGACACAACGCGACGAGCAACATGCAAAAAACGGTCTTATGCTTCTGTCTTTTTTTTTTTTGGTTTTTGTTTTTTGTTCTTGGTAAAATACTTAGTTAAAATCGATTCAGATTGACCTATTTTAAGTAGTTATGACCCCCACTATAACAGCTGACTGTTTTTTTTAGCTACGTTACTCAGCTGTTGTAGCGGCCGACGGCGAATCGACGACTCCATTGACTGGTGTAATTATAAGCATTAGCATTGTTGGTTTTTTTTTGTTGCTTTTTTTACAGTTCCTGTACAATCTCTCTCACAACACACACACGCACGCACACACACATACTTCCTATAGTCATTCACAAACAGGAAGACAACACAAAGTGATGGGAAGGGCGAACCAAGAAACGAGGGAGGGGGGGAAGAGAAAAAACTACAACAATGGCCTCCTTTCCCTCCGAGACCATTTGAACCACACGTGTCACGTGACGTGTCACCACTAGGCGCCGAGTGAATGTCTGGTGCGCTGCCACAGTGGTCTGGCTAATTCCACATCTTCTCATCATTCTCCACCTCCCACCAACGTCTGGCCCCCCTCCGCCCTTCCGTAGTCCATTAAAAGGAAAGAAAATGAAAGACCAACGAAGAAGAAAACAATTTTTTTGTTTTTTTTTGTTTCAGTCCCCTCTGAATAGCACACACCCGGGAGAGCGAGACGCTGCAAAATCCTACATAGGAGGGAGCGCGCGTTCTGAGCTAATATACAAATCAACCCTTTTCTTGAGATTCTTGAGACACTTTTTTTTTTTTTAAGCTCACTTAACTATTCGCCAAAAGGCCAGCTATTTTCTTTTCTCCAAAGTAACTGGCTGTTGGCGCCGCCCTGGTGGACAACTGACTTCAGCACGGTGAGTGGGTGGGGAGGGGTCGGGTGAGTGTCAGGTTGGGGGGTGGGGGAGGGGGGGTGGGAAGTGTGGGTTGCAGGGGAGGGGGAGGGAGTGGGGGTCCTGGGGCGCGTGGCTGTTGCTACTGGATCTGACAGGCCGTGGACGGGGTCGACTGGCAGCACATGCAGGTGGGGTTGACGGCCTTGGGCGGGATCAGGTCCAGGTCTTCGTCGTCGGGGATCTCGTCGAGCCGATATCCGTCCTTCAGCAGCTGGATGTTCAGGTCCTGGTTGATCTGCTGCGGGCGCCAAGAGCCAAACAAACAAACAAACAAACAAACAAGACATGTCAGGAGAGGTTAGCGGCTTACGCTAGCGCTGACCATTATCCAGTGACCTCGACGATCATTTAAAAACGGCTGCATATTAAAGGGTAACGGTTGTTGATAACGGTTCCGTTTGGGTCTCATCAAATATTGCAGTTTTATTTTTGTACAAAAAGGAATCAAGTTGTTAAATTGCCAGTTTGTGAGCAGGTTGTGGTTGAAGTTAAAACATGAGAGCTTCCCCGACTCTCTCTGTTGTGTAGAACAGCTTCTGGGCTGATTTCTCTGATATTTGATTTGGGTTGGATTTCGCAGGAAAGAGGAACGAAGTGACATGTAAGTGTGGATAATTAAAAAATATACATTATATGTAATGTATATTTCATAGCTTTTTTAAATGTGTACAAGGTTTAATTATGATTAGAACTACCATTAGTTTCTGGTTGTTATTGTCTCAACCCCCCGGAGCTCAGAATGCACTTGTGATTCTTACATATACAGTCGTACCTTTCAATGGGGCAAATTCTCTGTATATATGTGGGTGTGACGTGGGTTTGACTACATTAAATTTACATTTTAGGGCATTTGGCAGACGCTTTTATCCAAAGTGACTTACAAATAAGCCTCTCGCCCTTGCTCCTATGGAAGCCAATGTATCCGTTTTTTTCCTGTGTGGAGTGTGTGTGGTTGGTGGCTGGTTTAAGCAGCCACCAACCATTAACTAATCAGTGCACACAGGTTACACCAGCCATCAACACACACACACACACACACACACACACGTGCCAGCATGCTAGCAGCTACCATCTGCTTTGCTTTCATTAATTTCACAAAACTCTGCACCACGTTTTGAAAAAAACCTTCACGACTGGCTGCTGCTTCGGAGTAGTTCTCCGCTAAAATGATTGGGGTTCAACTTAATCCTTTAATTAAAACGATTGACAACATTGCATTTGCATTACAACAAAAACGATGCTGAATGGAGAAACATGGCGGACGATCCACAATGAAGACAAATTAAAAAAGGTAAAGAAGGAAGGACTAGTTTCTCTACATGGACCGTCGAGGGGCAGGGGCTCGGTCCCCCCGACCCCGGCCAGGAGGAGGGTGCCTGGCGCGGGTTTGGGGGCGAGGAGGTGATGGAGGAGATGGCGGTGGTGTGGTTGGGCAGGAGGAGGAGGGTGGTGGTAGTAGAGACTAGAGTGTGTTTATAGGTACCTGGTCCCTCAGACATCTCACCTCGGCTGAGGAGTATCCCGATGACGAGTATCTGGACATGTCAAAGTCGTCGTCGCTGAACAAGAGAAATATACATACACAGCGTTATTCAACATTGTTATTATTAGTTTTATAAGATATTAATTATGATAAGAAATTATTAGTGGCACTAAAAAAGATGGGTGGAGACACGCAACAACACACGTGAATAAAACACAAACAGCCATTTGTAGCTCAATATCCCCAATAAAATACGAACAACCTCACGCCAACGCCACTCACTCAATTACATTGCGTCACTTAGGGCTGAACAACATGGTAATTTTGACAGATGTGATCATTTCCGCATCAAAATGTAATATATTGCAATTGGCCATATTGCAACTCCGATTACGTTTCGATTCGATTAATTGTTAAGCCCTAGCGTCAAACTGGATCACCGACCCCACGACTAATCAATGTAAACAGCGTAATTGACTCAAGCAAAAATACAAAAAACACCATTGTGCCACTGTGGCCGCGAATCACCGAGCGCGCCAGCATGTGATGTAACACGGAGTGATGTAATCTCCAGTTTGCTCGGCGAGGGGCTTACTCCACGCGAGAGAGAGACGCCCGAGCGATACGACAGTCCTGAGGCTTAGAGTGCTGCTGCTGCTGCTGCTGCTGCTGCTGCTGCTTCTGCAGGCACCGCGGGTCAGGACCAAGTCAGGGGGAAAGGTCTCCGAGCTGATTGACTGTCCCAATCCAATCGTCTCTCCTGATAATCAGAGGACAGAGGACTCCTGGTCCCATACAACAGCGCACTGTAGCCGTGATAAAGACTTCACGGTTCTACAGAGATATGATAGATGGATTGAATATGTATCGCTCTTTTACCCAAAGCGCCTTACAATTTTGCATTGCATTCACCCAGTCATACATATTCATTCACCGACGGCGGTTGCAAGGCAACAGCCAGCTCGTCGGGAGGGGGCGGGGGGGGGGGGGGTGTTGTTGGAGTTATGGAAGGCGTTTGCTCAGGGACACCTCGACAAATAGCACGGTGGAGCTGGGGAACAAACCAGCAGCCTTCCGGTCGCCAGCCTCTGCATGAATATATTATTTTCCCTTGTGGAAACAGCTGCATCTGGTATGGAATGATACTAAACACATTCAGTGCTTTCATCCTCACTTGTGCATTGAGTGGTACAGAGATTGGGGGAGGAGGAGAGTAAACAGAAGAGGGAGAAGGCCTCACCTGTCCGTGTCCAGAGCCACCAGGGGCTTCTCGTCCGGACTCTGGTCTAGGGAGGAGTAGCCTTTGTTCGGAACCACCAGTCTGAAGCAAAAGGACAACACAATACAACAGTCATTGTAGAAAACACAACAACAACAACAACAACAACATCGGCATCAACAGCTGGAATGGAATATCTCTCCAGAGGCACCATTGCACGACCACAGAGGAAATGAAATACAAATAAACGCAGACCTGCTCCGGTCCATGACTCTCTGCACTAAAACACTATTCTGTGACTCACACCGGAAATTGCCATTAATCTGCTGAACCCTGGGGCTGCGAGAGCTGCCAATCTCGGGGCCTGTAAAGATCCATCATTGCAGGCCTTCCTTTCGCATCCCCGCTAATCCAGGAGAGACCAACAGCAGGCCAGACTCGGTACAGGCCGACTCTCACAATAGCAGTGCAATGATTGTCTATGCTCACAAATCCTGAGGCTGTGTGTGTGTGTGTGTGTGTGTGTGTGTGTGTGTGTGTGTGTGTGTGTGTGTGTGTGTGTGTGTGGTGTGTGTGTGTGTTGTGTGTGTGTGTGTGTGTGTGTGTGTGTGTGTGTGTGTGTGTGTGTGTGTGTGTGTTGTGTGTGTGTGTGTGTGTGGTGTGTGAAGATGGCTTACGGTTTGTGTTAGCGGTCGTGATTACACCGGGAGAAGGAGACAGCTTCGCCAGGTGGGTTGGAAGCAGATAATGGGAGCCTCTCATGTCTGAATAGTTTTGCATTCGAACGTCTCAGACTTGACCTCGCTGTAGTTACTGTATGTTAGCTGTGAGGAGGTTTAGATGGGTTTCCCTTTGACAAACATAACATAAACCTAGCATCACTGACTTGAAGACTAGGAAGACTAATTTGACTGTGCAAATAAAATATTGAATTGTAAATCGAAGAAATGTTAGATGGCAATTTGACATTCATCATTGTGTCTAGCGATGGACGTAGCCGATAGGATCCCATCCTACCATCGAGAAGGGTAGGTTCTACGTTGGACATTCACAGAACATAAAAAGAATAACTACTCACATCAAACCTCATCTAGATTATTTGATTGGACCACAGAATCATGTCAGTTTGAGTTTTGTGCATTTCCCTTCCCCTCTCATATTAGGCTTATAGTGCATTTATAGACTATATAATTACTTTTTATAGATATGGACATCAAAAATCCTCTCGTTATGTAGATTGTAAAATCTATAAATGCACTATAATAATAATATGGGATGGGATGATGGGTATGTGGCAAGATAAGGCAGGTGATGGCACGCAGCCCCTACATCAAGCCTACTTCTACACCGATTACAGAAACTAATTAGTTCTCACTAACGGGAAAACGTTACCAGATTCTTAAGCGCTTCCTGAAACTGAATGTGATATTGGATGTCCAAATGACCAACGATCGTATGGCGCAATTTAGGATATAGTTTACACACATCTGACAGTAAAGCCTTGTGGATGGGAAATCCATGCGCATACAAATCATTTGATGCCTCCAATTACTGTGTACTGTGTGGCCATCTTCAAACTGACAAGTTGTACCGTGACACGTGATCCGAGGTTTGCGTCGGAAGTGGGCGCTGCAGACGCAGACGCCGCCGTTTGAACTATCGCCGCTGCAAACTTCCCTTTTTTTTTTTAAAAGACTTGGATCCTTAAGTGTCCTCTTTATTAAAGGGATGCGAAATCCACGGTATGTTTAACGTTTTCTCTCCAGCCTGGAGTTTGTAATAAGCACAACAAATCCCTGTCATCTCGGTGGCTGTCTATCTGTCATCTGGCTGCCTCCCCCCCTTGGTTTTTTCGCGTGCCTATCCTCAGTGCTGTGGGGCCGGGAGCTGTGTCTCTCTCTCTGTATCAGGTGGGCCCGGTGGGTTACCGTGTCCTGGCATTCTTCTTGGGCTGCTGGTTCACCGGACTGCCCACCGTGCCGTTCTTCACCGATCCCTTCCTGGCCAGGTCTCGCTGTTTCTCTGGACAGATACAGGATATGACATCATCGGTTAGTGTCACATGTTTAAGAGCGTCAGCATTCGGCAGCACCCTACTCTTGCCATAGCCAAACGTTCCCTATACATTTAGAACGAAAGTCCATTTCTAGTCTATGTTTCTATATATTTAAGCCTATGAGATGCTTTTAATTGGGTATTAAAGAGCAGGTAATGTTGCAGGCGTCTTGCTCATGGAAGACTACAGGTAGGCTGTGTCCATGAGGATCGAACCCAGAACCCTTTAGAACCCTTTGCCCAGCCAGAAATATTCTGTATGTATGCATGTATGTATGTATGTATGTATGTATATATGTATGTGCTGTATGACTAGACATAGCGTACGACAATCCATACAAATGAGATTAGCTCAGACGTCTGTCTACCCGACGCGGCAAGCCACCACGCTTTACATTAGCGCAGCTTATTGCTGACAACTTAATCCTGTGACTGTCCACGAGGCCGGACATAAAGAGGACTAAAGAGAGAGTTAGGAGACGGTGAGTTGTCTAAACAATGACTGAACTTCAACCTGTCCACTCTCTGGGCATTTCAATCTAGCCAGGCGAGCGCAGAGAGAGAGACACGGGCTACAACTGAGCTTGACTACTCCGTATCGATTGAGCCACTCAAGACGCTAGACTACACCAGCGCACGGATCGATGTTAATTGAATAGGTCTCCTTTCAGTAATATGCATTTGATGCTTTTAATAGGCAAATGGACCCACAGATTTCCAGCTAGCGGGTCTAATAATGGTATATATATATAGATACATAAAGCATTAAATATTCAGCATTTACAACAAATACTTATTTTTTGAATAAATGACTTGCTGGAGGAATACACCAAAAACACCCACACCACCTAGTATACAACCCAACCATGGTGCAAAATTCCCTTATTTGTCCACTGGCCAAATGGCTAGTTAAAGTTAGATTACCATCGCTTTTGGGCTGGTAAGTGAAGCAAACCGACCAGTCACTTGTATATTTTACGAGCAATTGGCTAGTGCCACTTTTGAGCTCCGTATACACCATATGATTCATATACCGAAACAAACTGTGTCCTCAACAACAAAGGACACAGTTCGTAGCCTTGCTTTGACATGAGGTAGGATTTATTGCTGTGCATTGTGGGTGCTGTAGTACCTATTTGAACTTGCAGCGGCGAGGGCTTGTAGTTCATGGCCACCGTCTCCCCCTCCCTGGTGTCGGAGTCTGCCTCTGAGGTGGAGGATGCTGCAGGGTCCTAAACGGATAAATGGTGTGACAAGAAACAGCTTTGAATCAACATTCTTTATTCAATCTTTTTTTATCGACCTGTACCACAGTATAAAGCCACATGTCCATCACATAAATTCACAGACATTTCATTTTATTCGAGCAATTTTAGCCCTTAGTGGCCATAAAGAAATGGTATTTCCAGCCTATGGATCCAGTGGGGTTGAACTGTATTCAACCCAGCATGGACCCTCTGCCAAGCAGCTTCTATTGGAGACCTGCTAGCATCCTCTAGCCAAAGTGCTAGCGTGGATCTCCGTACGCAGACGATCTACAGAGCCTATAGCCCAGTGAGAGGGCTCACTTAGCCTCCCGTCAGTGGTGACAACACAAGAGAGGCGAGGCCGTGGGAGAACAGAGGGGGGTTCTGTCGGCGAGGGGAGGTTTCCTGACGTACACAGAGAGAGTCGGGGGCTGGGGCTACGATGCTGGACCTGGCCTTGGCCCGCTCCACTAACAGAGGCCAGCATTATGTTAAGCTCACAGGCCCGCTCTTGTTTGCATACGGGAGGACTCCAGGGCCACATGGGGGAAAGGCTGCGTGGCGCCGCCTCACAATTAGCCAGCCTTCACTGGGATGAATCAGACGCTGCGCCTTCCAACAGAGAAACAGCAACAAAGACACACCACAGCGTGGCGGCCATGATGTCTCGGCTCAAACACGTACCACTAATTTATTCCCCGAGAACGTCCAGACTGCACAAATTAGACGAATATAGGCTACAGAGAGACGCATTGTTTGTTTTCAACGGGATTTTTTTTTTAGGGCAACCTCATTCATCACTCGAGGAGGTAAATGTTAGGAGCACGGAGCAGAGGCTTAGAGTAAATGATCCAATCACGTGGGGGGAGTCGGGGACTAATGAAAATGAATGTGTCACGCCATGACAGTGAAAGGATAATTGCGTGTCGGATCACATTTCCCGAGGCTTTCGCGCGTTCGTGTAAACCTGTGGTGTGATCACATGCCTGAAGCATCCAGATCTCCACACACAGAGGGGGAGAGAGAGCGAGAGAGAGAGAGAGAGAGACAGAGAGAGAGATTGAACAGGGAATAGGCCTAGTAGTCGCAGCGTGACATTTGAGTGATCAGCCACCAACCATTTCAATCCATATTCTAGCGATGAACTACGACAATCCGCGCTTCTATAGGAACCCCTGCTACCCAGCGGGCCTTCTGGTTGTTTACTGTGATCCGTGCGCGGGGGGGGGTGGGGGGGCTGGATCCGGCGAATACAATAGAACGATCTGATGATGATCGCAAACAGGGCTGGCTGGCTGAAACAACAAACGCGAGGCGCAGAGGAAACAGAATACAGCAGAGCAGCGCACTAGTGCCAAGTCCCGTCTGACACACGGGGAGCGGGAATGAGGTGTTCCCGTCGCAAGGCCTCATGTCCCCTCCTCCGAAACATGAGGCCTTGCATGGCGGCGGTGACAGATAGGCACTTCCCTGGGATCATTAGGCATCCGCTGCGGCGCGATCGCTCGTCTTGTTCCTGCTCGCTGCCCGGTTATTTAATTTTTTTGTCACACTTCACTTTCACTGGAGGAGGAGGAGAAGGAGGACGGAGGTTGGGTCTGTATGGGAAAACAACCGCCGTCTGAGGCTTTCATCACAGCCGCCGCCGGTGAAACGATGAAAAGGGGATTTAGCATCAATGAGGTCATCAACCAGGGATCCACCACCGGCTTCCTTCAACAGGAAATATCAAAAGAAATAGCCGGTCTATTCTGGGAGCCATCGGTGGGTATTGGGTAAGCCATCGGATATTAGGGATCCGTGACAACAACAACAGGGCGTCCCGGGCGAGAAATGAAGCAATACATTTCGTCCCAGTAGAAATGGTCACATTTGCATTCATATAAAAACAAAAACAACATTGTTAAATTATGTGTCATAGGGGGCCTGCGTTTTCTCCGTGCTGGCCTTGAGCACCGGTGGCTTACATTAGTAACGGGTCAACAATAAATGAGCCGCTACCGTCGTAGCCTAGGCTTTACTAAACTAAATAATTGCATAAGATACAGGTACATTGATCTCTCAGATCTCTCAGGTACATTGTTACAGTCGCGGTCTGTATAGTTGTTTGGCAGGGCATTGCGTCCAGCCGATACACTGAGAAATACTGAGAGGGCTGATCAACAATCAGCTCTGACCTTCAGAAACATTC
>PIJE02004687.1:5766-23802 GCA_002895965.2 Coryphaenoides rupestris | reverse complement strand
TTAAAAGAATAAATAACAAAAAACCTCGTCGGCATACGAGAGCTCGCAACACAGCAGCCATCACGTACGGCGCCATTTTGACCCCAATTCGGACCATGTCATGTCAGGGGTTTTTGCTAGGGACACATGTGGTTCTGCTCCAGCAACCCCATAAAACTTCTTAACTTCCTCAGAGGAAGACACTGTCAACATGCAAAATTTCTCATTCCAAAGCAAGACTTCTCCTTTTAACATTGGCGTTGTATTTGCCTCATTAAACCATAATTCTTCAAATTCTGGTAACCGCCCCTCATAAGATATTCTGGCAGTACAATGCAAATCATTTGTGGGCATATATTGTACCTCTGACTGACCCTGCACTGCAGTGATGTGCGTCTGTTATCAGTATGTCAGCCTGCCGCCCCTGATTTCTCTGTTCAACAAGTCCCACGTGGTAAGAATACCTCCTGGCAGCGCATGTCGCACCTGAGTATGCCTGACATCGTCGGGCTTGCATCGGAGGTGATCGTGAGGCCTGTGTCGGTGCAAATAACACTCAGTCCTAATCTACACATCAAATCCCGTCCCATCAAATTCACCGGGCATTGGGTCGACAAAGGAAAGAATGTTTGAGTTGTTTTTCGCCAATCCTGTACTGGTAGCGGAACTGTAATTTCTCCACAAAGGGTTGCCCGCTTGCCCCCACTACATGTACATAACGGCCGCTTAATTTCGTGACATTTGTCCATTCTTTTGAGGACAACACTGAATGTGCTGCCCCTGAATCAATAAAAACGTTTTTATTTTTCCCGCATTTACCATTATGGTAGCTTTGGTAAGTTGCATCAGGGTGCGCGTAAGGCTTAAGTAAGTAACCATGCAGTCATCTTATAGTTGTGGTGTTCGTGAATCATTTGACGCAATTTCTATCTTTTCTTGTGTTTGGTGTGTGTGTGTGTCAGTGCTCATACAACCTTCCTGGACTGGACCAGCTCCCCCACACCGTCAGTACGAATGCATCCGTCCACCTCTACCTCTCCCCCTCGGGTTGTTCACAGTCACACCACGGGGTGCGTGTTGCCAGCCGCCCTCTTCATTGTATCTCTCCTCGTCATAGTCTCTGTATCTACAATCTCTGACCCAATGATCCATAGCTCCACAGTGGTAGCAGCCGTCGGGGTTCTTATATCCTCGACCCCCACTCCTTGCATCCCGTCTGGCGCCCCCCCGGGCCTTTCCTCTCCCCCTTGACTTGTCCCGGTTTTGATCTTGTTTCTGGTGGGTAGGCGCGGGGTTTCTTAGTGCTTCTAGTTGGGCACATTGAAGCTTTGCAGCTACCGCTTCTTTCTTTTGGCTGTTCTTATCTATGTTTTTCTCTCGAAGATCTTCTGCGTGACTGGCGTGACTCACTATCACAGCGAGCCTGGCGGTACACCAGGAAACACTTTTTCCAGTCTGTCCAGGAGGTCGACTACCTTCTCGCCTTTGCGCTGTTTAACCTCTCGTACAGCGGTCCAGTCTCTAACAAGGGGGAACGCTTCCCTGGCCCGCTCACACAATCCTTCCACTAAGCGACGGTACGCCGCTCCTTGGGCCCAATCGTACATCACATCAGGCTGGTCTCTTGCAGGCATGTCGCCCTGTATGCGACCCCACCGTAAACCTAGTCGGCTCACACAAACTTGACCCACTTCTGCGATGGACGGTCTGTGTTGCCGGACCATCTCAATGATCGCCGTGGCGAGCGCTGTTCCCCCCTGCACGGACGGGTCCGGCAGACATTCGGCCATGTCCTTAATATCACTCGGTCTCCACGCACGGAAGACATATGCTGGGCTGCCGTCCTGTGGGTTCAGAACTTGAACCATGGGGAACTGTCCATCTTCTCCGTCTTTAACTTCTGTGTCCGTCTGAGCCCTCCATAGACCTGCGGCCGCTGGCCCTTTGGTTGATGCGTAAGCCAGCTGGACCGATCGTCGGATCCGCGTTTGGCTGCGGGTGATCATCCCCTGGGCGGGTTTGTCTTCCTTCAGGTCTGGATACATGCTGGGGGCTGCTGCTGCTGCTGTTGCGTAGGCGGGTGGTGGCGGAGGTAGCGCAGGTGTCGGAGCATTCGCAGGCGTGGGGCAGTCTAGGTCCAAGTCCAGATCTGTAGTTCGGGTGACAGACAGATTAAAGTTCCCTACACTCTCTACACTCGCTTGCCCTTTCTGAATTTTCTCTCTCAACTCACCCTCTTTTTTCCACAAATGAAATGCATACCAACACGTTTTCACACTTTTCTTTTTCTTTACCGACTCTAATAACACATCCTCTAATTCCTTCAATTTCTCCAAACATAAACTCCCCATTTCTGGAAAACCCTTTTTCCTCCAATATTGTAACCCTTCTAGTGCCATCTCACCATGTTTCTCCAACATTACCTCGGCTGCCCCCTTGACTCCCGAATTACTGTTTCCCATTTTAGATCCGGGCACCTTACTAATTACTATTCTTATCATTAATAAATGTACTATTATTATTATTATTTTCTTATTATTAATAATAATTGTATTATTATTATTATTATTATTATTATACCCCTCCAATTATAATTATTTTTCTCTATAAGTGCTCTTATATTTACTATATATTACTGATCTTTTATTAGTTATCGAGACCTCGCAGTACCTCAATCCCGGTACCCTACGGGATACCCTACCTTTATTCGATTAATGTTTCCTAAACTATTAATAAACCCGTCGGTCCTTTCGCGAATTTAGCGAGTCTTCGTATTTGTACGTACCAGCCTTTTTCCACAAACTATTTTCGTAAAAATAGCGAACCAGTTTTTTTCCACAAACTATTTTCCTAAAAATAGCGATCGTTAATTTTCACAAGTATTGTTCTCGCCTGCCGTGTTCTTTTTCCTTCAGGATTTCTTATTGAGATGCCCTCAGTCTCTCTCCTCAGGCGCCCTCGTCTCACTCCAGTATGCTGATTACAGTCGTCTGGTAGGAGGTAGAGCTCCAGGGACACAAGTCACCGGCCGTGCACGGTTCACCTGGAAGACGAGGCTGAAAAGACTCTCAAGTTAAAAATCCCGGACGAGCCCCCAAATTGTCGTGGCAATTCAATAATTGCATCTAGGGCACGTGAGATCTCCAAACTGAAGTAAACACAATACTTGTAGAAATTAAGAGTACTTTAATGAATGCATTCACCAGACTCCTCTCTAGCAGAGTGAGTAACAAACAGACATTCACATGACCCTTTTAAGCACACTTTACACCCCGGGGGGTTCCTGGGACAGCAATAAACCTCCTCCCGTAATCCATACCCAGTTCACATGGGGTGGATTTCCTGCCCAAGGAATCTCTGTTCCCTGTATAAACATTCATGGTTCACTTAACCTCCTTCCCAGCTGCTTATCTTTATGACCGGTCCAGGAAGGAGTCACCCTCATTTATGACTGGTGGAGGAAGGGGTCTCCCTCCTGCCATATAGTTTACCAGGATTCCCTGTCGTAAAGACAATCTACTTTAGAACCGTAATACCAACGAGAAGAAAGGCCTGAAATGCAATTTCCCATTACAGCTGTCGACGGCACACCGGGCCCCCCCAAACCCACTTCAAAGGCCCCCCACGGCCCCCCCTCTCTCTCCGGCTGGCCCACATTCTGAGGTTCCTCATAATGATGACGACTTGTTCCTGATGCACAAACTCTCCGCTCTCCGCTTGTTTGTTGTTACCAGTATTCTCGTTTGGGAGATATTGGTCTGTCTGTGTGTGTGTGTGTGTGTGTTTGTGTGTGTGTGTGTGTACGTGTGTGCTTGTGTGTGTGTGTGTGTATGTGCGTGCGTGCTTGTGTGTGCATGCGTATGTGTGCATCCGTGCCTGTGTGTGTGCATTGCAGGGTTCTGTAAAGTTCGTTAGCGAAGTCCTATTTTGTCCTCACTGTCCGTCGGTCTCACCGTCCCTCCGCTGTTGTCCCCGTCTCCCAGACAACAAGGACTACGACGCCTACCTGTCCTACACCAAGGTGGACCCGGACCAGTGTAACCAGGAGACTCGGGACGAGGAGCACTTTGCCCTCGAGATCCTGCCTGACGTCCTGGAGAAACACTACGGATACAAACTGTTCATCCCCGACCGCAACCTCATTCCCACTGGCAGTAAGGAACCAGCCGTGCGTGTGTGCGTGCATGTGTGCGTGTGTGCCTGTGTGTGTGTGTGTGTGTCTGTATTTAAACATTAGCATTGCTACTAACTTCCTGTTGCATTGCTTACACGTCTCAGTGGAACCGTTCCTGTGTGTCTCTGGCCCTGTCTGTCTGTCTGTCTGTCTGTCTGTCTGTCTGTCTGTCTGTCTGTCTGTGTCTCGTGTCTGAACATTACAGTCCTCAACGCGCCACATGGAACCCTCAGAGATGGATGCTTAATTTTGCTGCGAAACGATATTAGTTTGGGAGAGAAATCTGTGCTCCAGCATGTGATATAGTTTATATTTACTGTACATATCGTTTATTGTATTTGTTTTCTGTGTTATTACTTCCCCGTCTCCAGCAGAGTTGCATGTTGTTAGCTCCCAGCTCCATTAAAACGCAGCGTGTGCTGGAGGTGTTGGAGTCTCAGCTTACATATCCGAGCTAGATAAGTCTGGGCAGCGTCACCTCCGCTAATCAGAGAGGAAGTAGCCGTTAGCATAGCGCGCCCGCAGCTGATCGCTCGCCGATGTCCAATCAGGGCCCAGAAGCATGGAGGAAGGGGGCGTGTCTCAGGCTGTTCCACAGGTTTCTATTGGTTTGTTTGTGAGTGGGTCTGAAGGCTGGTGACGGGGATAGGGAACATGGGTGGTGTGTGTGTGTGTGGTGTGCCTGTGTGCGTGTGCCTGTGCGTGTGTGTGTGTGTGTGGGTGTGCCTGTGTGTGTGTGTGTGTGTGTGTGTGTGTGTGTGTGTGTGTGTGTGTGTGTGATTGCAGCTCTGAAGTCTTGACCTGTGACTGAACGTTACCATGTCTGTGTCCAGGTCTCTCCAATGACCATTACCAGGATGACAGTCGGCTGCCTGGAGGTACTCAGACCTTACCTTGTGTTAGACCCCTCCCCTTCTTCTGGAGGACCTCTAGCCCCGACCCTCTATGTGTTTCCGTGTGTGTGAGCAGAACCTCAGAGAGATTGAAGTGAGCAAGCTATCCTAAAAAGACCAAGGTCAAAGCTAGCTGGCGCAACACCCTGTTTGTGTCCATGTGTGTGATGCTAACCATTACTAACTGTGTGATGCTACCCGTTGCTAACTGTGTGATGCTAACCATTGTCTCGTGTTCCATGTGGTTCAATGCGTCGCTGTGTTCACTGTTCTGCTGAATCCACTCATCCCCATCCCCCTCCTCCTCTTCCTCCCCCTCCTCCTCCTGCTCCTCCTCCTCCTCCTCACTGTGGTGTGTGTGCGTGTGTTTCCTCAGCCTACATCGAGGACGTGGCGCGCTGCGTGGACCAGAGCAAGCGTCTCATTATCGTCATGACGCCCAACTACGTGGTGCGGCGGGGGTGGAGCATCTTCGAGCTGGAGACGCGGCTGCGCAGCGTGCTGGCCAGCGGCGACATCAAGGTGATCCTGATCGAGTGCGCCGAGCTGCGGGGGATCATGAACTACCAGGAGGTGGAGGCGCTGAAGCACAGCATCAAGACGCTCACCGTGCTCAAGTGGCGTGGTGCCCGCAGCAGCAAACTCAGCTCCCGCTTCTGGAAGCAGCTGCGCTACGAGATGCCCTTCCGGCGCTCCGAGCCCCTGCTGGGCGGCCACTAGGCCGCGCTCAACGTCGGCGAGCACGAGGGGTCCTTCGGCGAGCTGCAGACCGTCTCCGCCATCAGCATGGCCGCCGCCACCTCCACCACCATGGCTACCGCCCACCCGGAGCTGCGCTCGACCTTCCACAACACCTACCACAGCAGCATGAGGCAGAAACATTACTGCCGCAGCTACAAGTATGACATGGTGTCCGGCGGCGGCGGCGGTGGCACCCTCCCGCCCCTCAGCTCCCTGGGCAACCAGCACACCTACTCCAACATCCCGCTGACCCTGCTGAACGGCAGCCAGCGCCTCCCCGCGGGGAAGAGCCGCGAGCACAGCCTGGAGGAGGCGCACGACAACAACGCCATGCTGCCGCTGCTGCCACACGACACCTGCATCTCCAGTGTCATCTGGTAGCTCCGCCCATCCGAGGTGGGGGGGGGGTGGTGGAGGGACGACGCCGCCGGAGGAGGAAGTCACGCGTGGGGGCTGGAGGATGGAAGGAGCAGGAAACAGGAAGAGCTTTGAAGTGAACTACAAGCGGGAGGGGATGGGTTGGTGGGGGTTTGGGGGGTGGGGGTGTCGGTGGGTTTGAGGGGGTTGGTCTGTCACGTGATGAGCGCTATATTCCAGGACGTGTGTGTTTCGTACGAGGGAACAGCGGACCCCAGGCCATGCTGTCGTGTCCCTCCTCACTACTCACAAGGACACAACTCTCTTGGGGACTTATACTGGGGAAATTTACTGAACACACACACACACACTCACACTCACACACACCCGTGCACAGCGATGAGTGCACCCTTACAAACTAAAGGAAAACAGGGTCTTGTACATATTTCTACTTTATTTGTAGCATCAGTGTCTTCCTGTATTTTTTTTTATCATTCCCGTTTTTTTCCCTCTCTACTTGCTTCGAGACGTCACACAGAGTCGGATACTTCTTGGACGTTATTTTCGGGCGCTCTCCTCGCAACTCGACGTGCGCTCACCTTTGTTCCGTTCCTTCCGTTCCGTTTCCGACACGACTTTGTGTCGCTTAAGTAGAAAAAGAAAAAAAGGTTTTAACACATTTTGAGTATTGCCTGAACATTTTTTAAGCGCTCCGAGGGGCTGCAACTTGTTTTTGTTGACTTGTACAAGGTGTAATCTAGTTTAAAAGAAAACACTCTTAAAAAAAATCATAGAATATGCAAAAAAGAGGAGAAGTCGAGACGCAACAACTTGTGAGACGAAGAGAGAGAGAGAGAGATCATAAGATAGAGAGGGCTAAAGAGAGACAGAGCTAGAGAGAGAGCTAAAGAGAGAGAGCTAGAGAGATGGGGCTAAAGAGAGAGAGACCTGGAGACAGAGATAAAGAGAGAGAGAGCTAGAGACAGAGCTAAAGAGAGAGAGCTAAAGAAAGACCTAGAGACAGAGCTAGAGAGAGAGCTAAAGAAAGACCTAGAGAGAGAGCTAAAGAGAGAGAGCTAGAGAGAGGGCTAAAGAGAGAGAGACCTGGAGACAGAGCTAAAGAGAGAGAGAGAGACCTAAAGAGAGAGAGCTTAAGAGAGAGAGACCTGGAGAGACCCTAACGGCCACAAGACTCTAAGGCTTCATATTTTGTATGGAAACAAGCAGCTCTGCTGTTTTAGCGTAATTGTGAAATGCCTCACCTTCAAATCTGTAGATTATTTTAAAAAACGAATTCTATTTTTACAACAAAAAAAGTTAGCTTGAGAAGTCACACTTATTTGCATTTCATCTTTCACGGAAAGAGAAGTTGTGTTTCGGTGTTCTGATGGTTTTGTACACTACTTCGTCTTCACAAACCAGCGAGCACGTTGCTCGCTGGAAGTCGCGCATGAGGAAGATTGTCCGCTGCGGCGCTGGACTCGACGTGACTCCAAGATGATCATGTCTCAATGTCTCCGTTTTTTTAGCAAACAATTCCCGTCCCGAGAATGGAGTTGCTTCATAGTTCATGTTTAAGGGAAGAAAAGAATACATTTGTGTTTTGAAAGACTTTTTTAAACTATATTTGAAGGTGTGATTTCTGAGTATGCATAGCAAATAGGTATGTATTCTATATATAATATAGATATTTATATAAACAAATAAACACGGTTTTCACTTGGAAAGAAATGTCTATCTTTATAGAAACACTCATCAGTTCCCTTAGTTCTCGGTGCACATTAAAAACATCGACCTCCTCTTAACGTTTCCCTCATGTGTTCATTTCCCCGTTCGATGGCTGTAGTTCACGATAACTCACTCGTTCATACTCCCATGAATGATGTTTTAACTGCAGATTGTGTGCCAGCGCTGCTCCCTGGCATGTTTGATGTTATCGACATGTTTTTAATCAATAAAATCACATTCTACAACCGAGCGAAACATGAATGACTGAGACACAAAACTTCTGAAATTAGCAGTAAAAAATAAAGCAGCATTTCTCTGTCCCCGAGTTACCGGCTGTTTAACTGCTTCCAATAAAAACGAAATTTTCTTTGTTTTGCTTGACCCAAACAGAATTTTTTTTTAATTCTTCTTCTTCTTCTTCGTCATTTAGGGTTTCATATTAGGGTTTGCTTTTAGGGTTAGAGTTTAATCTCAGGGTCTCATATTGGAGTTAGGGTTTCATATTAGGGTTCCATATTAGGGTTTCATATTAGGGTTAAGGTTACATATTTGGTTTTAGGGTCAGGGTTTCATATCAGGGTCTAATATTAGGTTTAGGGTTTCATATTAGGGTTTGGTTTGAGGGTTAGGGTTTCATAATAAGATTACGTTTAATGTTTGGGTCTCCTGGGAGAATGGATTGGCTGGGTTAAAGAGTGATTGACAGCTGTTTCTCGATGGTGATTGGTCGGGTTAAGAGAGTATAATAGAATAGAATAGATTAGAACTTTATTAATCCCGAAGGAAATTCTTGTGCCAGGTTGCATAGCGATACAGTACAATAAAACAAGGAAAACAACAGAATGATAAAAATACAGATCTGCACATTTACAGTTAAAATACACAAATATCTGCGCAAGATAAGATATTCAGACGGCGAAAACTATTTGGCATAATTGAAGTGTAATATTATTGGACATGACATTAAGAATATTGCACATGATGATGAGAGGTAGTGTTACAGATAATATTTATAGACAACATGATAGTAATAATAATATAGCACGATAGAGGATTGCACATGATGTTGGACAGTAATATTGAGGAAAGTGCACATGATGTTGTGAGGTAATATTGCACATTATATTGCTGTGTTCATTGTTATAGTTAGTTATAGGGAGGAGTTATAGAGTTTGATGGCCACAGGCAGAAAGGACCTCCTGTGGAATTCTGTGGTGCAGTCTACGGCTGAAGGTGCTCTGGTATGACTTGTAATTGGAAAAGTCCATATAAGGCCTTTTCTTCCAGTTGGCATTATGTTCCTTGAATAAATTGTCTTTACGACAGACAATCCTTTGCCCACAGGGCATTAGGGTGACCCCTTCCTTGACCAGTCATAAAGATAAGCAGCTGGGGAAGAGCATAAATGTCTATACAGGAAACAGGAAATTCCTTTTTTGGGATTGAAGGAATTCGGTCCCTGGAACCCCCTGGGGTGAAAAGTGTGCTTAAAAGGGGCATGTGAATATCTGTTCATTACTCACTCTGCTAGAGAGGAGTCTGGTGTATGCAGTGTTGTAATGTAACGAAGTACAAATACTTCGTTACTGTACTTAAGTAGAATTTTCACGTATCTTTACTTTGTTATTTATATTTCTGGCAACTTTCACTTTTACTCGACTACATTTCCGAAATAAAATGTATACTTTTACTCCGATACATTTCTCCTAAGCATCTTCGTTACTCGTTACTACAAAATAAAATCATTAGAAATGTGTTAAGACTGCAGGTTTGGCGAATCACGCAGGAAACCAACCAGACGCGCAAAGCGCACGCGTACTGCTGCGGGCGCATGTGCTTTACTTCCGCTCCCATGGTAACGAATGGCGCGGTTCACACTGGCCACGGGCGGACAGATTTTTTTCCTCTCAGGGCGGAATTTTCTCTGCGTCCCTGTGCGCAATCTCATAGAAATACATTGTATATGCACAATATCTGCATCATATTAAGTTAAATTAAGTTAAATCAAGTCATACATTTTGCATACAACCAAAACAACATTCTAATAATAATAATTATTATTATTATCACTATTAACATTCTATATAGTTTAGATATTTGTTTTATGTTTGTTTTATGTTTTATATCATAGCGTCAATATCAATCAATTCCCTCGTCTGGTAACATGGGAGTGGAAGTAAGCGCAGCAGTACGCGTGCGCAGCAGTACGTGTGCGATTTGCGCGTCTGGTGGGTTCAGTCCGCGCGCACGAAAGCGTCCGTCCGCGTCTGGTGGGTTTCGTGCGTAAGAAGTCCCGCATGTCCCGGATGTCAGTAGAATCAACGACTGATGCCACTTTTTTTTTTTACTTGTACTTTTACTTTTACTTCCAATACTTAAGTACATTTAATATCAGAAAATTACTTTTGATACTAAGTACAATAAATATCAGATACTTTAAGACTTTTACTCAAGTACATTTCTAAAAGGTGACTTTAACTTCTACCAAAGTCATTTTCTGGTAAGATACTTGTACTTTTACTCAAGTATCGCTTTATACAAGTACTTTATACAAGACTGGGTGTATGCATATTTTAAATACTCTTAATTTCTACAAGTATTGTGTCTGCTTTAGACTCACTCGCCCTAGACGCAATAATTATCGGAGAATTGCCACGGCAGACTGTGTGGCGTGCAGGGGATGGGAGGCGTTGTCCATAATACTGAATAGTTTACTCAGCATCCTCCTCTCCGAGACCTCTACCAAAGACTCCAATTTCACTCCCAGGACAGAACCCGCTTTCCTGATGAGCTTATTGAGTCTGTTAGCGTCGGCTGCCTTCACCCTGCTGCCCCAGCACACAACAGCGTAGAAGATGACGCTGGCCACCACAGAGTGATAGAACATCTGCAGCATGGTTTTGCAGACGTGGAAAGATCTGAGTCTCCGTAGGAAATACAGGAGACTCTGACCTTTCTTATACAGGGCCTCTGTGTTTTTAGTCCAGTCCATTTTATTGTCTATGTGAACACCCACTTATATTCCTCGATAATGTCCACCTCGGTCCCCCTGATGCTGACCGGTTTCGGGTGAGTCGGTTGCTTCCTGAAATCCACCACCAACTCCTTCGTCTTAGAGATGTTGAGTTGCAGGTGATTTAGTCCACACCACTCCACAAAACTGTCCACCACACTCCTGTACTCGGACTCCTGCCCCTTTCTGATACAGCCCACAATGGCAG
This sequence comes from Coryphaenoides rupestris, assembly GCA_002895965.2. Classification (NCBI taxonomy): domain Eukaryota; kingdom Metazoa; phylum Chordata; class Actinopteri; order Gadiformes; family Macrouridae; genus Coryphaenoides; species Coryphaenoides rupestris. The sequence goes on along the minus strand of PIJE02004687.1, from coordinate 12,709 downwards.
AGTCGTCCGAAAACTTCTCCAGGTGGCTTGACTGTGAGCTGTATCTGAAGTCTGAGTTGTAGAGTGTGAAGAGGAAGGGGAACAGGACTGTCCCCTAAGGTGCTCCCGTGTTGCTCACTATCGTGTCTGACATGTTGCTCTGCAGCCTCACATACTGTGGCCAACCTGTGAGGTAGTTAGTCATCCAGGCCACGAGTGGAGCGTCCACCTGCATGTCCAGTAGCTTAGTCCCAAGCAGAGCAGGCTTTATGGTGTTGAAAAGCGCTTGAGAAGTCGAACAATGTGACTCTCACAACGCTGCCTGCCTCCTCCAGGTGAGAATAAGCCCTGTGCAGCAGGTATATGATGGCGTCTTCCACTCCAATACGGGGCTGGTAGGCGAACTGCAGAGGGTCCAGTGACTACTGCACGGATGTGCTTCAGGACTAGCCTCTCCAGCGGCTTCATCACATGTGCGGTCAAGGCCACAGGTCTGTAGTCACTGTGGCTGCTTGCGTGTCTTTTCTTGGGGGACAGGAACCAGGCATGATGTTTTCCACAGGACAGGGACGATCGTCGTGCTCATGCTCAGGTTGAAGATGTGCTGGAAGACACCGCACAGCTGAGTCGCACACACCTTGAGCACTCTGGGGCTGAGGCCGTCAGGCCCCGCGGCCTTGCCTGGGCGTCCTCCGCCGTGAAGGTGATTGGCCCTGGAGAGAGGAGAGGGAGGAGAGGAGAGGGGGGAGAGCAAGCGGGGAGAGGAGAGGGGGGAGAGATGGGGGGGGGGAGAAAGGAGGGAGAGGTTAGAGGGGAGAGCATCACAGGAGGAGCTGGGGGGAGATGGGTGGGGGGAGGAGCCACATCGTCAAACCTGTTGAAGAACAGGTTTAACTCATCGGCCTCATCCAGGTTTCCCTCCCTCCCCTGGATGGTCTTTGCTCCGTGGCCAGTGATTGTTCTCATGCCACTCCACACTTCCCTGAGGTTCTTCTGTTGAATCTTCCTCTTGAGCTTTCTTCTGTAGCTCTCCTTGCCCTCTGTGATCTTTTCCCTCAGTTCTCTCTGCACCTTCTTCATCTCCTCCTTGTCTCCACTCCTGAAGGCCGCTTTCTTCCTATTCAGTGATGCCTTGATGTATTTAGTCACCCAGGGTTTGTTGTTGGGGAAGCAGTGCACAGTCTTAGTCGGGATCACACAGTCTGTGCAGAAATGTACAGAGTGCGTTATGCAGCCTGTGAGTCCGTCTATGTCCTGCCCATGTCCACCACAGAGAACATCCCAGTCTGTCAGCTCAAAAGAGTCTCCTCTGCATCCTGAGACCACCCCCGTACAGTTCTGGTGACCACTGGTTGCCTCTGAACCGCAGGTTTATAGAGGGGCCTCAGGTAGACCAGGTTGTGATCTGATCTGCCCAGAGGGGGGAGAGCTGTGGAGCTCTATGCCTCCTTAACATTGGCATACAGCAAGTCCAGTGTTTTATTTTCCCTGGTTTTGCAGTCCACAAACTGTTTGAATGTGGGCAGGGTTGATGTCAGAGTGACATGGTTAAAATCACCCGATATTGATATGAACGCGCTTGGGTGCAGTGTCTGTAGATGCGTGGTCACAGAGTTGATGACGTCAGCAGCCCGCGACGCATTAGCCGTAAAAAACAATAACAATGGCCTGGGTAAACTCTCTGGGCAGGTAATATGGACGGAGACTCACTGCCAGCAGTTCGATGTCTGGGCTGCACACACGTTCCTTCACTGTAATGTGTCCAGGGTTGCACCATCTGTTGTTCACGTAAACAGCGACTCCCCCTCCTTACTTCTTGCCGCTTTCGTTGCAACTCCTGTCCGCCCGCACCAGCTGAAAGTCCACTACAGTGTCCGGAACATTGACGTGCAGCCATGTCTCCGTGAAGCACATAACAGAGCCCTTCACAAACACACTCTCGCTCCTTGTGAGTGATGTTAACTCGTCCATCGTGTTCACCAGAGATCGTACGTTCCCCATGACGTTCCTCAGCTCCCTGGGGATGCCGGCCCCAACACACAGTCGGAGGTTCAGCAGCTGATCTTGTGTACGCCATGGAGCCCCGTGGCGCGTCCGCGTCTGCCATGCCGGGCGTCGGGCACAGTAAATGTACAATAAAAATAGCGACAAAAAACAGAGAAGGACGCTCGCTGAACAGTCTTGTTCGGCTGTACAAATAACTTATCTTACTAATTAAATCACAATAATTCTAAAACAAGTCGATAAAGATAGAAAAAAGTTAAAAAGTACACGATCGCTAGGAGCAATACTGGCAGGCAGCCGCGGGTGACGGCTGCCTGCCAGCCGTGATGGGTAGTAACCCCGCCCATTTGTCGTGTAATCCGCCTGCTTGAAGTGTCTCTAGGAGTCTGGTTCCTCTTCATCCACCACGGAGCACCTTGCTACTCACCTGTCCTGGAGCTGCACTGTTAGTATAAAGCACGCCACGCTGGCTCCCTCACTGGCTGGAGCTGCTCTCCTGTAATGACTTGGTTTGTAATTCCAGCCTCCCGCTGCGACGGCTTGCTGGACTATGAAATGAAACCAGGAGACGGCTACGGCCTTGTGACCAGATTCCCGATGTATGTTCCCAGCATGTAAACACACTCAGGACTAGCGGACAGGGAGACCAGGCGAGGCTGCTGCTGCATGACCTCGACTTCCGTACGCGAGCAGGGAAGCTAACCTCCTGCCAGCTGTGGCTGTTGTTCGGGGGAATCACAGCTCCATCACAGCTGCTGTTAGCCTGAACCCAACCGAGATGGATGTGATTGTAAAATAGTTTCTATTTAAACTTGTTCAGCGTTTGTTATTGAAGAGGATGACGATCGACATGCATGGATGCTGAACGAAACGAACACCAGCATTCAATAATATCCGATACAATTGCCGTGAATGTGTTCCTCCTGCAGATGTCATGTTATTCTGTCATCCATCCATTCATTCATTCATATACTGCATCGTAATCAAGCTTCTAATGTTAGGATTCTAGTGTGCAATACCAGAGTGTGTGTGTGTGTGTGTGTGTCATGTATGTCTGTAATTTCTCTTTTAGACCACCAGGTGGGGTAGTTGAAGCAGATGCAATATAACATCTCTCGCTGCAACTTTCTTTTGGTACACTTTTCAAATGTAATGATGTGACATCTCAGGTGTTATTTTATCTCCTATCTCTGTGTGTGTGACTGTGTGTGTAGTCTCTCCTCAGCATCAAAGCGCTCTAAACTCTTAATTGCAACTGCTCCCTCTGCATGAGGGCAGAGTGGATGTATTTAGTCTCTGAATACGGTACGCAGCGGTACGCAGCGGTACGCAGAGGTACACCGGTTTGGCATTCGTCAGGCGTCAGCGCCAGCACCACCAGCAACACCAGCACCCCCAGCACCACCTCCACCCCCACCACCACCAGCACCCCCACCACCACCCTGTCAGCACAAGACAGAACTACAGACTAAGGGGAACACGGTACCCAGAGGTACCCAGAGGTACGCAGCGGTACGCAGATGTACGCAGAGCTACGCCGGTTCGGCATTGGCCGGGCGTCGGCGTCAGCACCACCAGCACCCCCAGCACCACCAACACCCCCAGCACCACCAGCACCCCCAGCACCACCAACACCCCCAGCACCACCAGCACCCCCATGGTACGGAGCGGGACGCAGTCCTCCTGCAGCAGGCAGCTCTTAATTCCCCGCCAGACTACAGACTAAGGGGAACACAGTATGCAGAGGTACGCAGAGGTACGCAGAGGTACGCAGATGTACGCAGAGGTTCGCCATTGGCCGGGCGTCGGTGTCAGCACCAGCAGCACCCCCAGCACCACCAGCACCACCTCCACCCCCAGCACCCCCACCACCACCACCACCAGCAGCAGCACCAGCACCTCCCTGTCAGCACAAGACAGAACTACAGACTAAGGGGAACACGGTACGCAGAGGTACGCAGAGGTACGCAGAGGTACGCTGGTTCGGCATTGGCCGGGCTTCGGCGTCAGCACCACCAGCACCACCAGCACCCCCAGCACCACCAGCACCCCCGGCACCACCACCTCCACCACCAGCACCACCACCACCAGCACCACCAGCACAACAAGCATCACCCTGTCAGCACAAGACAGAATTACAGACTAAGGGGAACACGGTACGCAGCGTTACGCATAGGTACGCAGAGGTATGCAGGTACTCTCATTGATGGCCTCCGCCGGCCATTCAACATTCAGCTCAATCCCTCCCTCATCTCTCTCACATCTCTCTGTCCATCCCGCCATCTCTGTAAAATAAATAACGGCTTAAATAAATGAACGCATATTATTCGCGGAGGTACGGAGTTACGACGGCAGAGGTACGCATTGGTACGCAGAGGACTAGATATTTTTCACAGTTTGTTTTGTTTGTCATAACAATCTAATTTAATGTAAAAGTTAACACAAGGCTTCGATGGAGTTCAGCATAAGGAGAACTTGAACCTGAGTGTCCAGAGCTTTAACCTACAGCTCTGTCCGCTGCTCCACAGGGACCACAGAGGGGTACTGTAGTGGTACTGTAGGGGTACTGGAGGGGTACTAGAGCTGTCGTGGAAAAGCAGCAGCATAAGTAACGTAGAGGGATGTAACGTTAATGCCAATAATGTTGGCCTGGCTCCAGAAGACACCACACCATAACATACTGTAAATAGAGAATAAACACATTTGTTGTGAACATCACCAAGTATCTTTTATTCACTGTAGACATTTTGAATATAATTCTTATTATAAAGATGGCCATTAGTACATTACCTGAGGCAAGACTGTGTGTGTGTGTGTGAGGTGGATGTGGAGTTATGCTGCCCCCGTGTGGCCCAACGCGGTACTTCACCATCGTTTTTTTCCCCAGCACCACACCGACCACCGCATGTCCTCGTATGAACTGACCTTCATTACTGCACAATAACAAGGCTGTGTGTGTGTGGACTATATTTGAAACATTTGTGTTGCGTGTGTTTCCAGTGGTGTGTGAATCATATTCGTAGCCACTTGCCAGCTGCATTTGTAGGCCTGCTATAGGACACATCTAAATATGTTTTAGAGCATAAACCTTTCAGGAGACCAGCAACAAACAACAGTTCAGCATTTTATTATAGAAAAATATCTTGTCCAAAAAGAAATAAGTTATGTCCATCATCTCCCTCCATCACTGAGTCACTGGCCTACACACACACACACACACACACACACACACACACACACACACACACACACACACACACACACACACACACACACACACACACACACACACACACACACACACGTGTTGTTGTTTAGTTCCGTCGTCCTTATTATAAAGTTATTCAAGTGTCTTCATCAGTTCACTCATTTCCTGTCATCATCTTCGTCTTCATCTTGTGTGTGGATAATTTACAGTCAAGGTAAGTCATTAGAAACCCCGCCCCCTTCCGTCCTTAAAGGGGACATATTACGCCACCAGGTGTGAGCCGTTTCACAATTGCCATGTGACTACCGTCTCGTGACATCACAAGTGGGAATGTCCACCTAGATGTACGTTGACCAGATCAGTCTACCTGTCCACTGGGTAGGCTGGTAGACTGATCTAGTAATCATACATCTAGGTGGACATTCCCACTTGTGATGTCACGAGACGGTAGTCACATGGCAATTGTGAAACGGCTTGCAATGGCTAATCAGACTTACACCTGGTGGCGTAATATGTCCCCTTTAAGTCCACGCCGCTGCCACGCCCCCTCTCCTCTGCCACGCCCCCTTCTCCTCCTCCATCTATTTCCCGTAGAACATCTACAGCAGCACCTCCTCCATGTCGACGGAGCCGATGACAGGCGTGAAGAAGAGCTGTGCGACCACCGCGGGGCCGATGGCGCGCAGCAGCGACAGGGCGATCAGCAGCTTGGCAAAGCGCGTGTCGCCCTCGTGGCGCGCCAGCTTCACGTGCTCGTTCAGCACCTGGTGGGACTCCCTGCGGAGAGACTGGATGTAGTGAAGGCACCGCAGGCCCTCCACATCTGGGGGGGGAGAGACAGGGAGATGGAGGGGGAGAGAGGGAGTGGGGGAGAGGGCAAGAGGGAGGTGATGGGAGTGGGAGGAGGGGGGTACAGGAGGGGAGAGAGGGGAGTGGGGGAGAGAGACAGTCTCAAGTGGAGGAACAAGGAGAAAGTCTTGTCGGCTTCCTTTCCAATTAGCCTCTGTTCTTAATTGATCTGGACAATAAGGAGTCCTAATGAACCCCGTAATAGAGGAGCGTAATTAGAGTAGTGATAGAGTACTTTGAGTACTAGAGTAGTAATGAACACTATAGAGTTGTTGTAAGGAGCTGACCGGGGTTGAAGAGCACAGCTCCCTTCAGGTAAGCGTAGTCCTTGGTGTTGATGTCCAGACTCCAGCAGCACCGCAGGAACGCTTTGATCGCCTGGATGTCCACGAGGCAGACTCCCGGCCTCCCCCAACCGCCCCCCGGCTCGGCCACCGCGCCGTCCGCCGCCGCGTCCGGAGCGCCCGCGGTGAGGATGCGCTGCAGCAGGCTGGGCTCCGCCGCGCTCTCCGCCGTCTCGAAGTCCACGCGGTCCTGCGCGAGCCCCAGCACGAGTAGCGCCGCCCAGCCGCTGTGCACGAGCGCCAGCTGGTCGCCGTCGGGCAGCTCGCGGAAGCACGGCACGCTCTTCACGAAGCGCAGCGTCTTCACGAGCACCGCGGACGCCGCCTTGCACGTGACCTGCAGCGCGTGGAGTGTCCCGCAGCGGTTGTCGCTCTTCAAGATGCTGTATAGACAAGTTTCCTGGGCCGTTCCGGTTCATTTCCGCATTCGGGCTTATCCTGCTTTCTTCTTCCGGCGGGCGTCGTTGCTGTGAAAATGCGAGCAAAATGGACTCCTTCTCCGACTCACTTATCAAGGGAAAGTGTGTCTATCCCACACCCGTTAACGGTAGACCCACGT
>PIJE02004686.1:5000-20000 GCA_002895965.2 Coryphaenoides rupestris | reverse complement strand
TAATGCGTCCGACGGCTAATTTAGGAGAAGTGCTTGTAAACATTTCGCCGAAGTAAGAAACGTGTGGTGAGCCTGGTGTGTGTCGAAACCGTTGCAGAAGTGGCTCAGTTGCAGCTCACCGACACACACACACACGCACACGCGCACACACACACACACACACACGCACACACTCACACACACACGCACACTCTCACAGACTCAAACACACATGCACAGCCTCAAACACACACGCACACACACACACACTCTCACACACACACTCTCACAGACTCAAACACACACGCACAGACTCACACACACACACACACTCTCACGCACACACTCACAGACTCAAACGCACACACTCACACACACACTCTCACTAAAACACACGCACAGACTCAAACACACATACACACGTACACACACGCACACGCACTCTCTCTCTCTCTCTCTCTCTCTCTCTCTCTCTCTCTCTCTCAGCCTCTCAGACTCTCTCTCAGACTCACTCACAGACCGAGGAGGCACACACACACACATATATATATACACGTCTAAAAATAGCCAGCCAATGGGCGCGCGCGGAGCGAGACCGGCGCTTGAACGGGCCAATCGCGCGCGGGCGGAGGGGGAGCGCGTCCGCCGCGGCTGCGATTGGCCGCGCGTGACGTCGTGCGCGCTCCGGCCGCCCATTGGCTGGCGCGCCGGCCGTGCGGGCGGTGCGGGCGCTGCAGGGGGGCCGGGTCGGCGGCGGCTGGGAGGGCTTGAATAGGGAAGTTTTGCAGAAGCGCTCAGTGCTGTGCAGCCACCACTACTATCACTACTACCACCACCACCACCACCACCACCACCATCACCGCCACTACCACCACCACCACCACCATCACCACCACCACCATCACCACCACCACTCATCCAGCTCCGCACAGCACAGCGCAGCGCAGCACAGATCAGGGTTGCGTTTGCGTGCAGACACACACTCTCTCTCACACACACACACACACACACACAGATCCAGAGATCCAGAGAGATCCAGAGAGATCCAGAGATCCAGAGGACAGGACAGCACAGGACAGGACAGGACAGGACATCTGGGGGCTTTTTTTTTTGCCGTCTTTTTTGCATTGCATTGCATTGCATTGAATTGCATTGCATTGCATTGAATCGCATCCGCGTCCGCGTCCAGCGTCCAGCGTCCCGCGTCCGCACAGCAATCTCCGCTCCGCGCACATACATGCCCGTCGTCGTCCTCCTCCACCGCCGCCTCGTCCTCCTCCACGTCCTCGTCCTCCTCCTCCTCCTCCGCAGGGATCTGTTGTTTGTCGCCGGGCGGCCGACGGCTTCCTCCCGTCCCTAGACGCGGACGAGCGCCATGGACGTGCTCCCCATGTGCAGCATCTTCCAGGAGCTGCAGATCGTCCACGACACGGGATACTTCTCCGCCCTGCCGTCCCTGGAGGAGTACTGGCAGCAGGTATTTATATCTCTCTGATACTATTATTATATTATTATTATATTATAATATTATTATTATATAGTGTACTTGGTGGTGGTGGTGGTGGTAGTACTGTAGTAGTACACGTCCCTCGCATACAGAAGGCTTGTAGACAGTATTGTATTGTAGTACATACTGTATATATATTTTATTTTTATTTTTATATTTTATATTTTTGTAAATATATTTGAGATATATTTTTTAAGATCAGTACAACACACGTGGCCGTTATTATTCTCATTATTCTTCTTATTTTATTTCATTATTCACTTACTATTGGTGTTATTATTGCGTCTATTGCAACTTTTGCGTGCGTGTGTGTGTGCGTGCGTGTGCATGTGTGTGTGTGCATGCGTGTGTGTGTGTGTGTGTGTGTGTGTGTGTGCATGTGTGTGTGTGTGTGTGTGTGCGTGTGTGTGTGTGTGTGTGCGTGTGCGTGTGCGTGTGTGTGTGTGTGTGTGTGTGGTGTGCGTGTGCGTGTGTGTGTGTGTGTGTGTGTTTGACACACTGACAGCTCTGTCGTAAGAGATGCGTGGCTTGTAGACGTGAGGTTGCTGCTGGTTTCTTTCCTGTTGTTGTTGTTGTTGTTGAGTAGATCTGTTTTATTTTATTTTATTTTACTTTACTTTATATTTTATGTGTTTTACCAACCGGCTGCTTTGTTGCTTTCCACGTTTTTTTACTTTGTAAAAATATTTTCTCCTCAAATGTGAACGCTGCGTTTGCTCGGAGACTAGTGACGTAGGTCCACGCCGTCTGTCTTTTTTCTGATTGGCTGATCGCTAATTAAGTGATTAACGAGGCCTTAATTGAACGGGGTTTCTACTCTCCTCCGAGCTCAGCGGTGAGCTTGTGGAGGTGTGCGGTGTGTCCATCACGCCGTGTCTGGTCTGACGAGCGCGGCGTGCGTATGAAAGCCGACTGTACTTTCAGATATCGTGTTTAGATGCTGCATTGCGTTAGGCCGGGCCTCGGGTCTCGAGGTCGCGAGCGGTCGGCGTTCAATCCGATCCGATCTGAAACCGGACACAATAGTCTGACGCACCGCATTGATGACCCCCGAGACGAATGGCTTTCTGGAAGTCTCTATTTCATTGTGAAACGCTGCGCGGCGATGGAGCAATCTCCTCCCTCCGTGCGAGAGAGAGAGAGAGCGAAGAGGACGGTCCTCCTCCTCCTCCTCCTCCTCCCTGCCTGCTGCTTCTCCTGGTGCAGCAGCAGGAAGGCTCGCATGGTTCCTTCACAGTAACACACGTTCCTCACGTTTTTGTTTCGGGGGGATCCGACCGACGAACCGTTTGGATGTAAATTGTACTGCGTCACTCACGTTGTGTGGTTTTCCACGACCACGACTTTTTTTTTACGACAGATCTGTCAGTAGCAGGCGAGGGGGGGGGGGGGGGGGGGGGGGGGGGGGGTTGAAGTAACTTCCCGTTCCTGTCATTTGAAAACATTGAAACGCTCGGTCGCTCTCCCTCCTCGGACCCCTTCTCTCGCAGATCAGTCGGGAGCAGGCCGGGTGAACTCGCTTCCTGTTCCTGTTTCCTATTTTAACGTCGGCTCGGGGTTTATTTGCGTCTGTCGCAGCACCACCACCACCAGCACCACCACCACCAGCACCAGCACGGTCATCAACGTATATACAGTCCACGCCGGACCAGTTGTGTCTGCGCTGCTGTGGTCTGTCGCGGCGGAACGGAGCGAGCTTCCCCTGCCGTGAAGCGAGGCGACTGCGTGTCAGGCGTTAAGCAACCGAGGAGCAGAGAACAGCTTGCGGTCGAAGGGAAGTGAAGTAGCTTCCTTAAAAGGACTCTGAATTTGTTGAGTGAGTCATCCGGCCGCCGAAATGAAAATGCACGTGAACTATGCCCCGCACTTAAGTGGCAGAAGTTTATGGGCTCCAGCTTATGAGAAGAACGCTCCCGTCTCTCTCTCTCTCTCTCTCTCTCTCTCTCTCTCTCTCTCTCTCTCTCTCTCTCTCCCGGTGGTGTAGAATCAAACTTGGCTCCGCCATTGTTGTGAGGCATCCATCTCTCCCAGTGGCGGCGCGTTGGACCGTATCAATGCTTTTTCCTGTCGGGCTCGCCGCCAGCTGCGGAGTCGCCGAGCGGAGCGGAGCGGTTCACCGGGTTCATAATGTGAACGCGTGAACCTCGGGGGGTCTTGTCGGTTTCCCGTGTCGACGGCGCAATCAGACGGCGGTACGAAAACCGCAGGACGCGAGGCGAGCGGTTTTTTTTCCGCGCAGCTCCCCCATTGATAAGTGCAGCGTCATTGAAACCACAGTCGACTACAAAGCACACGTGACGCACGCGTGGACATTCCTCCGCTAATGGCGGCTCACAAACAACCTCGTCCATGTGTTTACCGAAACCTTCTCTCTCTCTCTCTCTCTCTCTCTCTCTCTCTCTCTCTCTCTCTCTCTCTCTCTCTGTCTCTCTCTCTCTCTCTCTCTCCTCACGTTGGGTTGAGTAACACGATTCGTGATTCATGATTCATGTTTGACTCGTCGTGTTTGTGTTCCTCACCCAGACATGCTTGGAGCTGGAGCGGTATCTGCAGAGCGAGCCCTACGTCTCGTCCAAGGTGAAGCTGGAGGGCCACGAGGAACTCTGGACCAAGCTGGTCCTGGCCTGCGAGGACAAGGCCAAGGCCGGCGCGGCGGACCCCTCGGCGCCGCCGGGCCGCGACGACGACAATCAGGACAGCCGGCTGCTGTTGGACAGCAACAGCGTCAACTCGGACGCCTGCAGCGAGGCGTCCGACAGTTCGGAGGAGCTCTCGCCCACGCACAGCTTTAGCTCCAACCCGCTGGGCGCCGCGCTGGCGGGCGGCGGACCCTTCAGCCCGTCCGTCATCAGCACGCCGCCCTCCTCCCCCGAGCCGCACGCCACGGAGCCCGGCGTCCTGTCGCAGGGCTGGGGAGGCGGCGGCGGCGGAGGCGGCGGCGGAGGCGGAGGCGGAGGCGGCTCGCACGCCGACTTGCACTTACCCGTCAAAATTAGGACCGGGGGGGTCGGGAAGAGTTCGGACAAAACGGGAGCGGTGGCGTGCGGGGAGGGCTCCCCCGACGGCCGCAGGCGGGTGCATCGGTGTCACTTCAACGGCTGCCGCAAGGTTTACACCAAGAGCTCCCACCTCAAAGCACATCAGCGCACCCACACAGGTACGTGTCGTCCCCCCGGCCCCCCCGGCCCCGCCGCCGCCGCCGCCGCCGTGTGTGTGTGTGTGTGTGTGCGTGTGTGGAATGTGAAATAATGAATGCGGTAAAATGGTGGCGTCTTTTTCGACTGCAAAACACAACCAGAAAGGGGTGGTGGTGGTGGCGGTGGTGGTGGGAGTCCGCCCGTCCCTGCTGTCCGTTTAACAAATGCAACCCAAACCCGGGTTGCCATACAGTTACAAACACATTGAGAACACCCCCTTTTTATTTATTTATTCGGTCATTCGTCGAGGGGTTGGGTTGGGTTGAGGGGTTGGGGGGGTTGGGTGGGGTTGGGTGGTGGTGGTGGTGGAGGGCGGATGTGTTGGAGTTTGTGTGTTTCCGGTCGGACGTCGGCTGCGTCGCCGCGCTCGACCGCGTTCCGTTCCTCGACGGGGACGAGATTCGTGTGCAAACTCCCAATTGTTGCTCAGTTTGTACCTTTTTTTTTTTTGTTTTTTCGTTAAGCTGTGTGCGATGGACTACAATACATACTACACAGTAGTTAATGTCTTTAATAAATTGATTTAAGTGCTCTAAACATACAGCATTTGGCGTATTTACAATGTCTTTAACTCCTCAAAACGGGGAAATTACACATATATCAAAAAGATATTATACACATCAATTAAATCAATTCTGTTTTTTTTTTCCTTAAAGACTTATCCAACCAGAGCGGAGGGCATCTCGACATTTTTGAAAGATTAAAAAAAAACCAAAAAAGTTACGGACCGCCGGGGAGGTGCTCGCTCAGACGTAATTGAACCTTGATGAAGTTGTGTGTGTGTGTGTGTGTGTGTGTGTGTGTGTGTGTGTGTGTGTGTGTGTTGTCGTTGTTTTTTTTTGTGTAGTTTTTTTTTTCAAATTCACCCATTCAACAAACGTGACTTTCTTTCCCAGCCCCCGAGCTCCGTGGGGGGGGGGGGGGGGGGGCGGAGGAAACGACCTACTCGAGGGCTAAGTCACTTGCATAAGGCACCATTAAGGTCAACAGTGCATTATTAAGATAGAAAAACAGAAAGGAAGTACAAACATCAAATTAGTCCTCAAGGCATAAGAATGGGTGAACCCAGGGGCTCAATGGTCAACCAGTAAGCGGTGGTGTGAGAAGCCAGGCAAACGATTTTTCAAAAATGATGCAGATGAAGAGCGGAGAGCGGAGTGGGGGGGGTGGGGGGGGGGGGGGGGGGAGAAATAAAAGTTATCAAGGCTTTATGTACAACACTGTAACATTTAACCATTCGCATTTTAGCTGCACTTTTATTGAAACTATTTGCAGTCCTGATTACAGTGGAAACAGGAAAGTGAAGAACCCTAGAACCATGCAACATCTGTCTATGATACTGAAGTTATAGTATAATTGTGTTATACCTCTAAGCACACAGCTTATACAATTGGGACTACAAATGAGCTTTGTAGGCTTGTATAAAAAAAACAAAATAAAATCATAAACCAGGCTACAGAACACATTGCACATTAAGTAGCTGCACCAAAATACACCAAAGAAGCTTCTCTCATACAAAGACTGTGGGGGGGGGGGGGGGGGGGGGGGGCGGCGTTCGCTCTGAAGCCCCCCGGCAATTCTGAGGGGGACCTCGAGGAGCGCTCCCCTTTGAGCAGTCAAGATCCGAGGTCCTACAAAAAAAAAAAAACTTAAAAAAAAAGGACCCCCGAAACCCCCCAGTCCAGGTACCCTCACCCCGCCCATCCTTACACGGCCGGACGAGAACGGGGGGGGGCGAGAGGGGGGGGGAACCCCAGAGAACCCCCCCCCCCAAATCCAACCCACAGCAACATAGGTACCGGCCCTGCTCCTCCGTCCTCCGTCCTCCACCACCACCACCCTCACGTCCATTCATCCAAAGCTCTGGTCTCTGGTCTCTGGTCTCTGGTCCCGCGGGGGGGGGGGGGGGGGGGGCGGTCTGCCCGAGTCCTCAAACATTCACAGTGCACACATGCTCACCTCAGACAGTTTTTTTGTGTATTTTTATATTTTTTTTTTGTGTGTTTTTCATTCATTTTTACGTAAAGTAAAGTACCAGTGTATCTGCTGCCCGGGAGATGTTGTCGTTAACATCATGCACCACACGGACCATTCACTCGCTCACGTTGTGTTGCGTCGCGTCGTGTGTACGTGTGTGTGTGTGTGTGTGTGTGTGTGTCTTTGTTCTACCAAATTTTCGGTCTCTCGTTCTCTCTCTCTCGTTCTCTCTCTCTCTCTCTCTCTCTCTCGTCTCTCTCTCTCTCTCGCTCCAGAATTTTTCTCAGTGTCGTTTTTTTTCTCCCCTCCCCTCGCGCAATCAACTCTTCCATCCGTGATTTCGTCCTCTCGTGGCGACGGACAACCTTCGTAAAAGAGAGAGAGAGAGAGAGAGCTCCCCCGGAGGCACTGGGATTTGTTTCAGTATGGTGCAAAATGGCATGCTTTGGCTGGTCACAGTCCCACCGCGCCGCTCCGAGGACACTTCAACCCCAAAGAGAGAGAGACGGCTCGGGGAAAAAAATGACAATTCTCTCTTCTTCTTCATCGTGTCGTCGGTTTTGTTGGTTTGTTTGTCGTCTTGTTTGTATGTTTGTTCTCTGCTCCACCGTTTTCGTCGTATTATCTCCCCCTCGCTTCCGCCTGCATTGGTTGATTGGTTGGTTTGGGATGTTGGGTTGGTTTGGGATGTTGGTTGGTTTGGAGTTTTGGAGTTTTGGAGTTTTGGAGTTCGTCCGGCCCCCCGCCGCTAGACGTGTCTCTTCATGTGGAGGGCCAAATGGTCGGACCTTGAGAAACATCTGAACGAGAGAAGGACGCAAAAACAAAAAGAAGGAGAACATGAGTAAGGTGTTAAAAATGAAGAGAGAGAGAGAGAGAGAGAGAGAGAGAGAGAGAGAGAGAGAGAGAGAGAGAGAGAGAGAGAGAGAGAGAGAGAGGCAAGACCGTCACCGGCAGCAAGGACAAACTTAACGCAACCGAAGAGGAAGGGCAGACGCTTTAAACTACGTGATCAGACACACTGAACACTGAACTGTGATGATAATCGCGAGGCCACAGCGAGAGGGAAGCAGCTCTCTCTCTCTCTCTCTCTCTCTCTCTCTCTCTCTCTCTCTCAACTATCTCGACTATCTCAGTGCATCGCATCGACACGCCGGATCTCCCCTGAAACCCGCGTCACTGCTCGGAAGGGACGGAGCGAGCGCGCGCCAGTCGTGACACGTTGCACGCTCGAGTGTTTGTTCTATTAGGAGGATTACGGTAGAGGCTGGTCGGCTGCTTACCTGTCACAGTGACTGCATTTGAATGGCTTGGCCCCGGTGTGCTTCCTGAAGTGTCTGGTCAACTCGTCGCTCCGTGCAAAACGCCACTCGCAGCCCTCCCATGAACACCTGTACGGCTTCTCACCTGCGGGACGAGCGACGACAGAGACAGAGACAGAGACACAGAGACAGAGACAGAGACAGAGACACAGAGAGAGAGAGAGAGAGAGAGAGAGAGCATTAATATCAGCAGGAGAGAATTGACTGCAGGACATAGATGCCATTTTAAAAAAAGAAGCGTTTGGTTTGGTTGCTCCCCCCCCCCCCCAGCCCCTCCCGTCCAGAGAGCTCCTTCTAAAGCCTTCTAATGCTCGGCTCCGTCAACGTTGCTCAGCACTTTTGTCATTCAAATGCATTCAAATCAGTAGAAGCCTGCAGAGACAGCGGCTGACATTGTTGGCGCGAGACTCGCTGGAAGCCTAGATACCGACGAAACCTGTCCGTTCACTCGCCGCGATGCTATGGCAAACATCTACGGAATCCATGAACCGAGGAACCGGACGTGACAAGAGAGAGCGAGGGAGGGAGGGAGGGAGGGAGGGGAGCGAGGGGGGGAGGGAGCGAGGGAGGCCGGGGTGAACTCGAAAGATGATCCTTTGTGGGTCAACACACGAGCCACACACGTACGTACGTGGATTTCGCGTCGCTAATCATATATAGGAACGAAGAAGAAGAAGAAGAAGAAAAAGAACAAAACGCCGGCGAAGTCGCCATTCACATCCGTCCAACTCGGTGGCCCTGGCCGGGCGCCCACGCAACCTTTCCCATGGTGAAACCCAATCTGTTTTGAAGCACCAAAGTTCCCTTTGTTCACCCATGTGAACTCCCTCCCTCCCTCCCGAGCTCGCTCGCCCAGCCAGCCAGCCAGCCAGCCAGCCAGCCAGCCAGTCAGTCACATTCCAAATAGATTAGGTCACAGTTTAGGTATCCAGCCATGCACGTCTAATACTGCGCTGCACTCTGGCAGAGGCCATGCGGCGCGGACCTTTAATTACACGACACAATGGCTTCCACCGCAGCCACGGCGTCGACGAATGACCGAATAAATAAATAAAAAGGGGGTGTTCTCAATGTGTTTGTAACTGTATGGCAACCCGGGTTTCGTCGCCTCGCCGCCCCCCCACCCCCCCCCCCGCATGCTGCTTTATAATACTGTTGCAGCTCGGCGGCGGCTAAAACAACGCTCCCCCAGACAGGTCAATAACCAACCTACACAGTCAGCAGTCTGTAACGGATTCCATGCCAACAAAGCCCTTAGCAATTCATTACAGAGAGCCGGTACAAGGCGAGGGCTGTCCGACTGCAGCCTGTTAATTACAATAAATCTTTAGCTTTTTTTTTCCTTCGGTCCCGCTCGCAGGGATGAAGGTGTTCCTGTATGCGTTACGGAGGGGTTGGGTTGGGTGGTTGGGTGGGGTTGGGTGGGGTTGGGTTGGGTGGTGGTGGTGGTGGTGGAGGGCGGATGTGTTGGAGTTTGTGTGTTTCCGGTCGGACGTCGGCTGCGTCGCCGCGCTCGACCGCGTTCCGTTCCTCGACGGGGACGAGATTCGTGTGCAAACTCCCAATTCCTGTTGCTCAATTTGTACCTTTTTTTTTTTTGTTTTTTCGTTAAGCTGTGTGCGATGGACTACAATACATACTACACAGTAGTTAATGTCTTTAATAAATTGATTTAAGTGCTCTAAACATACAGCATTTGGCGTATTTACAATGTCTTTAACTCCTCAAAACGGGGAAATTACACATATATCAAAAAGATATTATACACATCAATTAAATCAATTCTGTTTTTTTTTTCCTTAAAGACTTATCCAACCAGAGCGGAGGGCATCTCGACATTTTTGAAAGATTAAAAAAAAACCCAAAAAGTTACGGACCGCCGGGGAGGTGCTCGCTCAGACGTAATTGAACCTTGATGGAGTTGATTTGTGTGGGACGGATAAAGATCATCCATTTGATTTGACCTGTTGTCGGCGTACATAGAAAAAATCGGCGAGAAGTCGTCCGTCCCCCCCCGACCGTCGACGGTATTTTTTTCCTTACGGTGAATCTATAGCCGCTCGTGCATAATACGTTTAGTTAGCGGCGGCGGGCGGGGGGGGCGGGGCGGGTCGGCGGTGGGTTTGGATTTGTGGATGCGAGAACGGTGACGGAAAACGTGCGAGGCGAGGCTAGTAGCGGAGAGACCAAAATAACTCCTGCAGGATACAACAACTCTCCGATCTCCGAGCGAAATTCCGGGAGGAGGAGCGCGTGAAGCGTGCCAGCGGACCGCTCCGTTTCTTTTGTCAGGTTTTGTGATGTTGCAGCAAGTTCCAGCGGCGGCGGCGGCCCCCGTGGATCCCGCGTATGGATTTCGGATCAATCGGCGAAGACACAAAAAAAAAAGACACGACGAGGAGGATGTGTACCGACTTGAAACTGCTTGCTGCGATAGAATTAGATTGT
Organism: Coryphaenoides rupestris; assembly: GCA_002895965.2. NCBI lineage: Eukaryota > Metazoa > Chordata > Actinopteri > Gadiformes > Macrouridae > Coryphaenoides > Coryphaenoides rupestris. Next base: position 9,570 of record PIJE02004686.1, on the reverse strand, counting down.
TTGGCGAGCGGCGGCGGCGCGGCGGCGCGGCGGCGGCGGCGGACGGCGACGCGGGACATCCATTGTTTGGGGGGATGGCAGGCGGTGCTGTTTGAGTGGTAATTGAGCCTTGATTTAGTCCCGATGTTTGTTTGCATTTTAAAAGCGCTCTTCATCACCGCTATCTCCCTGCTCTCTCCTCCTCCTCCTCCTCCTCCTCCTCCTCACCACCACCACCACCACCCTGACACACGCTCCCTCCTCATCCAACCACAGCTCTTTCTTCTTAACAGTCTTTGTATAAAAAAAAAAACGACTTTTGTAAAATTGTTATGTTTATGCTTTATGAAATTTTTATTTGAAATTGTTTTGCAAAATTGTTATATTTCTGTATGAATGTATTTTTTATTGGAATAATAAGAAATTCTTATCTGATTTCCGGCTTGCTTCCTCTGTCTTATTATGATTTATCTCTTCGATTGTCGAGTCGCGTCGTTCGGAACGCGAGGCTCCGGGGGGCCGAGCGTCGAGCGGCGAGCGTATGAATGTTTAACTTACAAAAGTGTGGAGCCGGACGAACGGCGGCGAGGAGCGAGGGGCACGGAAATGAATGAAACATTTCTCCTTTGTCACTTTATAAATTAAACATGATGTCTTCATTTGCATGCCGGCACCGACACACACACACACACAGTACACACACACACACAGTACACACACACACACACACTACACACACACAGTACACACACACAGTACACACACACACAGACACACACACATAGACACACACACACACACACACATAGACACACACACACACACACATAGACACACACACACACACACACATAGACACACACACCACACACATAGAACACACACACACACAGTACACACACACACACACACACACACACTCGCTCAGGGCCATTATACATTCCTAGCCTATGACCTGAGACGTGTATCACACATTTAATCGCCCGCCGCTGACGTCGTGTTCTCTAAACGTCGTCCTTTTATGTTTGCCGACGATACGAGTTTTAAAAATAACTCAAAAAACCAATAACCACAAAAAGACAATAGAGTCTCAGCGGCGCGGACGACCGACCCATCTATTGTTAGCCCCGACTCGTCAGGGCGCCGCACCCACGGCCGCCGGGAACGTTTCCCGGTCCTCCGGAATCCCGCGACGGTTTCAACGATACCAAAAAACGACCGGCTTAGAGCGACGCCATCACCATCAAAGCGGGTTATAAATAATTGATCTTCGTCTCTTACTGGGGGAGCCCCGTGGCATTTAATTAGGGGGGGGGGGGACGGTTTTTATACATTTGTTAGATTAATTACACTAACTTGACACGGATAAAGGCGCGGCGGCGTCGCGGCGGCGGCGGTGGATAAACCTAAAAAGGGGGCGCCCCGGCTTACGGGAACGCAAAACTAACGAGGAAGTATAAAAGAAGTCGCGTTTGTGAAGATGAAGATGAAGATGTAAACAGGCGTCGAGGGCGTTCGTTCGCTTCCGGGGGGGGGGGGGGGAACTTCTGAGCCGAGAACCGGCACGTTGGAGTTAAACGATCTTCTTGCTCAGTATCTCGCCGACGCCTGATCATCACTTATTAATTAGGCGTTGCTCCGGGGGAACCTTCGGGGGGGGGGCTTAATAAAGGTTAATATCGCCCCCAAATAGTACGACCCCCCCCTTGATCTCCGGCTCCCTCTCTCTATGCATTATGGAACGCCGGTTCTATTTATACGCCGTAATGCATTCGCCTTCGAGTCTCCCCCCCACACACACACGCTCCAAAACAGGAGGCCCATTAAAGGGCTTCGTAATAAAGCGTCGCCGGGTTTCCCTTCTCTCCGCCTTCCTCGAGAGTGAACCCACTCAGAGGTGTCTTCACAGCAATGTTCTGAGAGAGCCATTGAGAAATCGCTGCTTTCACGAGGCCACACATGGGGGGCTGGCTGGCTGGCTGGGCTGGCTGGCCGGCGGGCTGGTGGGTGATGGACCCAGCAATTCGTGCCAGATAACCGGTTATGCATAGCCCCCCACCCCCCCCCATGTATGTCCCTCGATATCCCGGAGACTACAGCCCTGATCCTCTTAGAGCGGGGGGGCCGTTCCGTCGCGGTCCAGCGTGGCCCCGCGACACACAGGCCTGCCGACCGCACGGAGGGGGGGGTCTTTGTAAATCCTCGGGTTTAGATGCCGGACCCTGAAGCTGTGTATCGTGTTTCCCGCCGCAAACGGAGACCCGGGGATTACGGCGTCCACCATGGACATCGTGCTCTCTCTCTCTCTCTCTCTCTCTCTCTCTCTCTCTCTCTCTCATGTCAATGTTTTAAATGTCACGAGACAACCGGCAACCGAGCGCTGTGTCGTCGGCAAAACTCAAGCTTCTCCTCCGTCTCCTCTGTTGTCGTCGTTGTTGTTGTCGTCGTCGAGCCTTTCACCAGAACAAATATCTCACACGGGCGACGCACCAGCGTGCTCCAGTAAGCCGTGTTCCCATTGGTCACACCCCCCACCCCCCCCCCCCCCCCCCCCGCCCCCCCGGTAGGCGGACGACTGCAGGCCCCAACACTTTAGCTCTCGGCTCCTTGGCAGCGCAGGACTTACATGACGAATTCAGATTCCCGGAGTGAAGCTCACGGCTACGACGGAGCGGATTAAAATACATCCACGGGCAGATCCACGCAGGCTCCGGTGAGCGAGTTGGAGAAATGACGAGGAAAGCTATTTTTGGTGAAACATGTTCGCTACGAGGCTACGAGGCTACGAGGCTACGAGGCGCGATCCTCGAACCGACCGTCCGTACGGTACAGTACAGTGTGTGGAGGAGCAGACTTAAGTGTTAAGAAGCCCGATCTCACCTGTGGACAAAAGACTCAAATTCGAAAAAAAAAAACGAACTAACAATGGTTCAGTTGTTCCCTTTTAGCACGCGTGGTGTGATGGTTGTACTGGCCGGCGGGGAGGGGAAGTGGCTTTTAGGGAAACAGTTAAAAAAACGGTTGAACTCTTGCTTGCTTTTAGCGCAGATCGCCGAGCGGAGAATCCTGTCGTCGCGGCGGCGTCGTCTCGTCTCGTCTCCTCCTCCTCCTCTTCCTCCTCCTCCGTCTCGCTTCTCTATTAAGAAAAAAATAAAGAATTAAAAAACCTGTGAAATTACAGACGGACCCCGTGAACGGCGAAATGACATTATAAGTGCCCAATGTGAGCGGGGGGGATGGGAGGCTGATGGAGGCGCGCACAGAGTTAAACGACGAAGACGTAATAAGGGAGGAGGAGGAGGAGGAGGAGGAGGAGGAGGAGGAGGAGAAGGTTATCAGGCTCTGAGCCCGGCTCACTCAGCCAGACTGCAAGTCATCACATCGCGGGCTTCACTCTGAAAGCGTCTGCGTCAGGACTTTTTTTTCTCTCTCTCTCTCTCTCTCTCTCTCTCTCTCTTCTCTCTCCCTCTCTCTCTCCCTCTCTCTCTCTCTCTCTCTCTCTCTTCTCTCTCTCTCTCTCTCTCTCTCTCAGTGGTGTGTTAATGGCGTTTTATTAGAACGTGTGCTGCCAGAGGGAAATAATATCACGTCGAAAGCAGAGGTCACAAACGCGGCCGCCCTGTGAGGGTAGCGTGTCGATGCTCCTCATTCTCCTCCTCCTCCTCCTCCTCCTTCTCCTCATCACCCTCCTCCTCCCCCCTCCTCCCTCCTCATCACCACCCTCCTCCACCTCCTCTTCACCACCCTCCTCCCCCTCCTCCTCCCCCCCATCATCTCCATCACGCCGTCGCTATCTGCGCCATCGTAATCATCATCATCATCATCATCATCGATCATCTCAATTTCCATTAGGGGGAGAAATAAACGGCCGTCTTCTTCATTTTCCCGTCGCTATCACGATCATCGCCTGGAATGATCTCCGTCATTATTTGCGCTATCAGCTCCGCCCCCTCCCCCCTCCCTCCCACCCTCCCCCCTCCTCCCCTCCTCCCTCCTCCTCCTCCCCCTCCCTTGTTGAAAGTCCTATTAAATAATTCACGTTCGTCTAAATGAATCCCCGCGCTTAACTGTTTTCCGCACCTAATTACCGTGTAGCAATTAGTGGGCGAGGAGCGCGAGAGCGAGAGCCGGAGAGGAGGAACATCTGAGGAGCGAGACCCAAAATGAAAGATCCTGCAAGCAATTGGATGTCCCACCCGCTCTCCCCACTCTCCCCCCCCCCCCGTCTCCCCCTCTCTCTCCCGTCTCTCCCCCGTCTCCCCGACTCCCCCTCTCTCCCGTTCTCCCCCCTCTCTTCTCCCGTCTCCCCATCTCTCCCCATCTCCCCCCTCTCTCCTCTCTCTCCCTATCTCTCCCCGTCTCCCCCTCTCTCCTCTCTCTCCTCTCTCTCCCCATCTCCCCCTCTCTCCCGTCTCCCTCTCTCTCCCATCTCCCCATCTCTCTCCCCATCTCCCCGTCTCCTCCTCTCCCCCTCTCTCCCCGGTCTCCCCCTCTCTCTCCCGTCTCCCCATCTCCCCCCCGCAAGCTCCATCCAGGCCTATAAAGAAACACTTTCATCGCTGTGAAACACAGGTTCACTTCAGCAACATCT
>PIJE02004685.1:22500-23803 GCA_002895965.2 Coryphaenoides rupestris | reverse complement strand
GGCGATACCGCAGTATCAAGTGAGCAGACTCAGAGACAGCTTCCACAGTCAGGCCATCAGGCTGCTGAACAAGTGCTCATCCCTGCCCATGTGCTGACATTCTGTGAATGTCAGCATATAACAATGTATATTTTATTACATAGATTTATATGTGGATTGCTCCCCTTGATATTTTTTGTATACTGTATATTTTATTGTATTTTATTAAAAAATATATATATATATTATTTTTTTGTTTAGTTTAGTTTTTAGTTTAGTTTAGTTTTTTGCTTTGAATTTATATTCTATTTCTATTTCTATTTTGTATTCTTTAATAAATGCTGTCGCCTGCAAGGGTTTTGCACATAAGATTTTCATTTACTGCTTATACTTGTATAAACTGTGAAATGACAATAAAAATACTTGAAACTTGAAACTTGAGATACAGAGACTTTCAGATGAGCCAACGCTGAGGGTTGTGCTCCCACGATGGGTCAAGTTCTGGAACCTCTGGCCCTGTTTCGCACTTAAAAAATGTATAAATATATATATACATGTATATATATAGTATATATAAAAATACAAATACAAAAGAGGGAAAAAAGAGAAAGTTCGCAAAAGACCTATATACTTAAATAATAACATGTTTGGAAACTAAGTTATTAGACCATTCATAATGTTGTCATCTGTTATATATGTGTCATATGTTCTGTTGCCAAAGTTGACCGTTGCACTTTAAAAGGGAGGATGTAGTATATTGCTCGGCAATCTGTTCATCGATCTAATCAGAGGTTGATTACTTTGCACTAGTCACGTGGTTGTAATGATGTATGAATGTATTTTCAGCTGGCCACAGTGCTGGACAAGACAGGGTCGATTCAAACTCATTGACTTTGGCTCATCCATGTATGAGTGCCAGGCTAATAGTGGAGATGTCTGTCAGTCCATCTGGTACCGGTGAGTAACTGAAAGCAATCCTGACCTGGTTCTTATTGGTTACTGCTTACAATGGTTACTCCAATGTCCTGTCTTTCTTTTATTCCAGATCCCCAGAGATGATGCTGGGGCTCCCGTTCACACGAGCGATCGATATGTGGTCCCTGGGTTGCATAGCGGCAGAGTTATTAACCGGCTGTCCGATGTATCCGGACAAATACGATGTGGTAAGTGGAACAGTATAGTTCAAAGTGAATTTACTAAAAAGACAAATCCCTGAAAAAAATAATCCATTGTAAGATATGATGGATGAAGGTATATAGTTAAGTGCTAACTGGGAGGAGGCATTCTGTTGTGTTTCAGTGGCAATACATCCTCCAGAACCATG
>PIJE02004685.1:10000-17500 GCA_002895965.2 Coryphaenoides rupestris | reverse complement strand
GGCAGTGGGGCATGGGCAGCATGCGAGTGGCGGGCAATGTCTCCTCTCGCGGTGTGCAACAGCGCAAGCCATCCTGGGGTCTGGAGGGTGGTGGGTGGAGCCTGTGGTGGGCCTGGTGGCCGGTGGTGGTGGGAGGGCGGGGGCTTCCTGGGGTATGGCAGGAGGCGGTAACCAAGAGTGGGTAGCGTTCCCAATATGGTCGGTATGGTCCACATCTACTTGTGTCCCCAAGTCCGAATCTGACCTAGGGGCTCCTGACTGCTTGGATTTCCCCGGAGGCCGGGTTTCTGCACCTAGAAATTCCCCTTTGTATCCCCCACCAGACCTAGCTGAGACTTGGTTAGCTTTTAATCTAATCGATTAGTGTTCTCCCGATCACACACTACTTCTTTTACCAGACTACATCACATACCACATCACAGTCGAACCACAATTTCAACACGACATTATCATACGACAGCGACTTAACACAAAACACAGTCACACACACGCATTCGTATCATCATCGGCAGAGCTATAGTGAGTTGCAGCAACATCTCGACCGCTCCGTACAGTCCCTCGAAGGATCCGCAACTCGCCTCCAGATCGCACGACTCCTAAATATGTACGTCCATAACAGTACGCGGGGCCACACAACGATCCTCCGGTTGTCTGCCCATGTACCAACCTTAACTACTCAACCACATTTTGTCTGATAGAGCCTATACAATCCTAGTCTGCTCAAGCATCCCTGGTGCAATGTTTGTGTTGCCGTGAGATTGTTATATTAGACTACAGAGAGAAGTCACTTTATTTAAATGAGCCGCGCTGTGGTGTTTGTGTCTCTCGAATAAATCGTTTTTTGGTATTGATATTTTGCACTATACATTTTCCAGCCTTTAACTGGTCACAACCACGATATTTTTTCATTGTACTCCATATTTGAATCGCCACTCGCACTTTTTAGCCATGATCAAGTCACTAGCCAATACTACCCCCATAAACATAGTAAAGGGTATTGAACCCCAGAACTATCATTGCTCTGTTATCCGAATCATTACAATACGCATCTGCACACGAAGATTATCTCAGATGGTTGGTTTAGCTAGTACTGGCTCACGTCGAAAGAAATCTAAGAGCATCGAAGTTCCCATCGACCTATATATAAGAAGTCTCTCAAGATTGTACGTCGTCTGGATTAGGTCCAGCGCGCCGGTCAGCTAGCATCACATCGGCTCGTGGTCGCCACCAGTCTTGTGTGTATACTTGCAACCCTTTTCCTTCTCTTATTTCTACAAAGCCCACTTTTCCAGTACAGTCATGATAACGTGGGCTGTGGTAGATGTATGTACTTTCCCTAGTTAACTGATGTGACAGAGGGTGACAAACGTTGAGAGCAAGACAGTAGATAGGTGTTGTAAATCACCCGACCACGTGGATGATTTCTCGTCCTCGCCGGTTCCTCGATACCACGAGATAGGTCGGTCCTGTGTGTGATTCATTTAGTCCCACCTATGTTAGTGCGCTCGTATTTACGCGCATCGAGGCGGCTGAGTGCTCGGCTTTAGTGGGTCTGTGGGTGTGGCAGATTACACGTGGTTCAAGGTGGTCATTGAATTACTAGTTACCAAGATATCTAAGCTTTTCAACCAAACGCATCTTCACCAAACAACAACCACGCTCAACACTATCTTCAAAAACACTCTCGGAAAAAAACACCAGAGACGACTACTATATCATATCCCTTCCCACCATCACAATTTCACAGAACGCAACGACTCCATATACAGATGACTTACATTACAACTGCCTCGTCTACACGCCCACCACAACCCCATCCATCTTTAACTGCACTATAGTCTCCAAACATAACTCCACATCATCACAAATTGCCTACCCGGCTCCAAATGACGATCTTCCTTACTTAACATCATATCTTTATAAACTCAAGTCACCATGTAGATCTTGCGTGCAACAACCACTAGACGAACAAGACACATCAAGTACACTTTGCACCAGCAACTCAGAAGTTACTCTTTGTTACTAAGGACCAACCAAGCCTACCAGATTATGCATCAGACGACTCGAATATACCCACACCACTAATTTTAATCCCGACAGCATACATCACCGATAGCGACACAACCTTTAACTAGCATAACATTACACACATCATCAGCATAACAATCACAAATACAATCCATCACAGACACACAACGATGTTAACACATTACAAAGAATTATATACCCTCCACACAGAATCAAATTTCATCAACAATCCATATAGTTAGTGATTAACAGACTCTTCGGCCCCATCCATATACTTTATACAGATAGATCCTATACCAGATACTCAATACCGGAAATTAAAGGCTAACATTCATAACTCACTACTCACTGGTCAACCATTAAACTAAGTAGGAATAGCGTCACAAATGATCGCTTCACTTTGATAATGATGACCAAAGAAACGTTGTTCAGATATAACTAGATCGCACACCGAGAGATTCTAGCAGAGAAGGAGGATAACATATTCGGTCAACAGTACTATTATAAACGCAGAATAACTATAAAATGATTCTCATATATGTACTATAACCCAGAGGCTATGTCTCCAACTTGAACACACAAGTCAATAACGTGAACCTCCTGCTTCCATTTAGTGTGCGAAAACGAGGAGCACTGACCATGCATGGCACCAGTTTATACCAGAATCCGAACACAGTAAGCCCGCATTTAAAATCCCGATCAAAGATGTTATCTATTCGCCGTGAGATCGATAAAATAAGGGGATGTTAGTAGATTATCTTGTAACAGTAGCACATTCGGGCACTCTGTATATCCGCATTACAGTATATTTAAAGACATTACAATGCTTTTTACAGTCGCTACAGTGTTCACCTGCAGTGTGTATTCTGCACGATTCCTCCAGATTAGCGGGTGCTGGACCAAATGTCTCTGGTCAGTCTAATGTGCTGCGGATTTGATAATCTTACCTCATGCAATGTCCACAGTCGATATTAAAGGCAGGTTGATCTCTAATTGCAGTTCAGGTGAATATGGTTAGACTTTCAATTATTTAATTCCAAAAATGGTACAGGAAGGCAGGCAGGGAGGGTGACAGAAGAACAGGCAAAGTACTCACACATCTTAGACCAGGATCTGACAAGGAAGGTGGGTTTGAAGGCAGGCGTAGACAATCAAGGGGGCGGGGAAACAACACAACACAGGTGTACACTCCGACAGGTGTGGGCGGAGACAGAACATAAGACAGACATGTGGTGAACAATACTGCCAACGTCCAGCAGGAGGGGCAAACTCCACATAAAGCCCCCATTAGGCCTAAGCAGTTTCACCATGAAGCATTGATGGAGCATACATTGGAGATCATATAAATAAATGATAATTTTCACAGATTCTTTTGTGAAAAAAAACTATTGTCGGAAAGAGATTTAATATTTTTTGCCCAGCCAAGATGTTGAGGGATGTAATAATGATTGATGGGTTGTACCACCACGGTCCAACTGTCACAGTGTGGATCAATGTCATGTCAAATTGTGTAAAAAAAGTGTGTCTATCTGATGTTTCAATGACAGCATGACTGACAGACAGAGGTTAAGGTGATGAGTATGGCATAGTATATGGCATGGTAAAAGAAAAAAACAAAAAAACATTGAAATGTGGCATGTTTTTAATTCCACATAGTTAAAATAAGTTAGCTTGAGCACTAATTGTGTTAATTGGTAAACGACCTCTTCCTGGGGACCGTTATTGCAGACTAGCGCTGCAGTAGCAGACCTAGTCCACTAGGTGGCAGCATCGGGTAACATGTGTAAAGTGTTGACTGTTGCACTTTTATTTTTCACAATCAAGTTTCTTAACATATTATTACATATTATATATATATATATATATATATATATATATATATATTATTATTGGGTTATATAACATAATTCTCTAAATAGTTGTTGTGGACACCACTGGCCCATAACAGATATTAGCACAATATTCACTCATAGATCTGATCATAGTTTCTGATGGCAGGTTAATTTAAGGTTTAAGGTCAGGATTTAAGGTAATAAAAGGTTTATGTTATTCCATACGCATTCCAAGTTATACAATTAATCTAAAAATTATGAAATGATAATGATCCTGATCATGCGAGCAGACACCTGCACAATCATGACAAGCCGTGGATGTATGCTGAATCAGTTAATGGAGATAATGGAGGCACAATCGATGCACCGTTTGCCTTTTCTTTTCTTTTCTTTTCTCAAACATCCCATAATGCACGGTAACATTCATTGCAGGCACTGCAGTTAAGAGATGCTGCTCATTAACTGATCCTCAACTGATCTGGAGAGCCAAGAGAGATGAGGAGGAGGGAGGAGGAGGGTTGTATCAGTCATGCCAGAATCACTCTAATAACAGGGTTGATTGATGGTCTCTCTACCTCCCTCCCTCTCTCTCTCTCCCTCTCTCTCTCTCTCTCTCTCTCTCTCCTCTCTCTCTCTCTCTCTCTCTCTCTCTCTCTCTCTCTATGTAAAGAAAGGCCCCCCCCCCCAGTCCTGAAGATGCTAAAAGCAGGCTCATTGAATTTAGCGAGTGGAGATCGAGGGCTCATCAGTTTAAACTCCCGCCTGCGCATAGTGACCGCATTGTGGGGAAAAAAAGAAAGAAAAATCACATACGGCTGCACATCTATTACCTGAGGGTGGGGTTTGGGTGGTTGGGTGGCGGGTTTCACAATTGCCATGTGACTACCGTCTGGTGACATCACAAGTGGGAATGTCCACCTAGATGTACGCTGACTAGATCAGTTTGCCTATCGGTACAGTCCACTCCACTGGGTAGGCTGGTAGACTGATCTAGTAGTCATACATCTAGGTGGACTTTCCCACTTGTGACGTCACTAGAGGGTAGTCACATGGCGATTGTGTGAAACGGCTTGCAATGGCTTAATATGTCCCCTTTAACACCCTCAACGCCTACACGACTACAGTAACTTCCCCTAGAATTTAGGTCAACTTTAGGTCAACAGCATATCCTGTATGTGTACAGTATGTGACAATTCAACTTCTTGAATCTTGAATCCTGAATTGCTCAACTCAAGTTCCGTGTGTTGGGTTTCTGTGAGGCCCCTGTCACATGGGACGCCTTGTGAAACAACGGCATCCACTTTCGCAATGAATATCAGTATGGCCTTGGCTGGTCACCAATTGATTTCCAAATATATCTGCGTCCTTACGAGTGACACCCCGTGGTCTGGAACGTGAAGTAAAGCAAAACCAAATTCTAATCTGAGTAAAGCCCTCCGTGCACATTTCTGTTAATCTTTTTAACATTCAGTTATTCACTCTATTTCCCGATTTGGACTTTGATTGCCGCCACGTTCCCTTACTGTGGTCCTTGTGAGACGGGGACGGTCTCTCTCTCTCTCTCTTGAGGCTACACGCCACAAGCTGCAGTTTGTCCAGGATTTGAACCCGGGACCTTCTGGCAAAGTGAGGATCATACAGGAATAGTAACAATTAGAGTCAGCGGAGACGCAGAGACTGAGTGGGCACTTGTAATGAGATACAGACGGGAAGCACACAGGGATAATCGGAGAGTTGGACCGAGTGCCAGCCTTCAGGATAATAAAAAAAAAAACCCAACCGAAACTAAACCCTGTGTTGATTTCCGGCGAGGCCAAATTATTTTTTATTGGCAGTTTGGAAGCAGCAGTGAAGTTGAGGTGAGGGATTTGGTGTTGCGGTGAAGGTGGGAGGAGGTGGGAGGAGGTGTAGTAAAGCCAGATGATTCGTAATAATAAGTTGTTGTTTGTTGTTGTTGAAGGTATTTGGCTTTTTAGATTAATGGCGGATACTTTGAATCATAATTCTCGCTGTTCATTGCTCACTAGTTTAGGGTTTCATTGTCAAACACATCAAATTCCCGCTTCCTTATTACGTTCTCTCCCTTATAATTTACATCTTAATACAAATATAAACTTCTCTTTACCGTCCCCGACGCCGCCACCAGGCTAACGTTAGCTTTACGTCCTTCCTTCATTCCTTCCTTGCGTATTTCTCTTCAACTCTCGCAATTTCCTTCCTTGTCGACCTCTGACCTTTCGCCGTGCTACTCAGGACAGATGTCAGGCTGGCGGTGGTGTTGGAGAAGGGAGGCATCAGCAGACTAAACAACACCACAGATACCCACCACACACCGTGTCACACACACACACACACACACACACACACACACACACACACACACACACCACACACCGTGCCACACACACACACACACACACACACACACACACACACACTATCTCTCATGTTCACCGCAGGTCATCTGACCTTTGGGGAACCTGTGTGTGTGTGTGTGTGTGTGTGTATGTGTGTGTGCATGTGTTTGTGTGTGTATGTATGTGTGCGTGTGTGTGTGTGTGTGTGTGTGTGTAGGGGGGGTGGTTATCTGTGTCTCTACTGACAGCAAGATTCCAGTGTTGTAAACACCTTTTTTTTTTATCTTTAAATGCTGGGCCTTGGTCAGGTTGTCTGTTTTCACTCAACGTAACGGCATTCCAGAGGGGCACCGCTTTGTGTTCATAGAGCAGAGGACCCGGCCTGCACATCCCGCGGCCCCCCAACACACACACACACACACACACACACACACACACACACACACACACACACACACACACACACACACACACACACACACACACACACACACACACACACACACACACACACACACACTGTCCTAGACAGACATGCAGCCTGGAGCCCCAGACAGCACCGCCCTCCTTAGGCCACTTAGATTCACCAGAGACGTATCCTTATCCCCCTGGGATCTGACATTGGGACCTGCTACCCATGGAGACGTCTCCACACAAACTGTGGGGGGTGGCAGTAGCTCAGGAGGTATAAGAGCGGTTGTCTGGCAACAGGAAGGTTGCTGGTTCGATCCCCGGGGCTCCTCCCCCTCCTCCTAGCTAAGTGTGGAGGTGTCCCTGAGCAAGACACCACCTAACCCTACCTGCTCCTGACGTGTTGGTTGTTACCTTGCATGGTTGGCACCAGCCGTCGGTGTATGAATGGGTGAATGTGAGGCAATACTGTAAAGCACTTTGGATAAAAGCGATCCATTTACCATCTCCAACAACCTGAACTATACCTCTCTGTTCCTGCATTGATCATTATAACTACCATGTACCATGTACCTGAGACCATCATCACCGTTGTGCCTCCTACTTATACCATGTATATAATTACCTGAGGTCACTAGTTTGGCATTACTAATATAATTTACTGTATATTCTATAAGTTTCTATCGTTTCATTATATTTCATTCTGTCAATCTCGGTCATGCTGTTCATAAGCTGATCATTACGTTTGTGTAATTTTGTGTGTGTGTGTGTGTGTGTGTTAGCACCTTGGTCCGTGAGAAATGACTTCTCGTTCCTGTGCACTGCGTATGTGAATGAATGACAATATGACAACAAACAAACTTGAACTTGAA
>PIJE02004685.1:0-2500 GCA_002895965.2 Coryphaenoides rupestris | reverse complement strand
ACCCGGAGTCAGAAGCCCCTCTGATAGACGGTCTTCACGGACGAGCGTAACTTGTGTTGTTCCAAGGAAAATAAAAACATCCGTCACAGCGAACAGAGACATATCCTTCCATACACACACACACACACACACAGCATATCTTTAACAAAAGGCAATGACAGGTCTGACATTTGAGAGAGCGTAGAGAACACACACCAAGAGCACGCCAGACAAACACACGCAAGTGGCGGGCGTTGAACATCTTTCAACGTCTTCGTCCTCCACTTGAAGAAAAAGATAGAGATAATCCACGAAAGCCAAGGCGAGGGAGAGAGAGACCGCCCGGGACCAGAGAAGACAATTCCCAGAAACACTCTTTCAAAGTTCAAAGTTCAAAGATTCTTCCAGAAAGACAGGCCTTCAGATACGGTATCGTCCCCAACACAATGGAAACCAAACACACACACACACACACACACAGACACACACACACACACACACACAGAGACACACAGAGACAACAACGTCAAGGAGAACTATGGCGGCAACATACAGAAGCTGTGTGTTGCATTGTGCCGTGGCTCTGTTTGGCCTCGCGGAGATGAGCAGAAACACAATAGCACATACATCAACGGATTACACGAAGACAGGCGGTGAATGCGTGGACATGGCCGTGGAGCGGACAATGGGAGACGTCCCTCGCTGCTCTACGAGGGACCACCCACAGCAGGATCACACCGCACCGGAACATCACAGAAGAAGGCTCGTTACAAACGGAACAAATGAATGAATGGGACTTCATTACAACCCCGCGTCCAAAAGCGTTGTACTTCACCAGCATACTCTACATTAAGCAATAGCTCTCCGGCTATCGCTGGATAACACCTTCAAATTACGCGGTCGGCAATATCTGTCCTGTTACATGGGCACAGTATCCCTTGATTGAGCGCAAACACGAGCGAGCTTGGACTGTCCAATTGTTACACCACGCAACAAATAGCACACCGCATGAAAGATGTCCGGTTTCGAGTCTCACAGTTTGCTTCTTCTGTCGTTCCGTACTTTGAATACTGTTTATCTGTCACTCTCCAACAGTCATGGCTGTGAACTATAATGCGCTGACGACGCTGATCCTTGGGGCGGTCCACTGCCATAGTCCCCCCTGTGTATCTTCGTTGTGGCATGACATTACTGTGGTTGTGGGAGTAGTGCGTCTGGGTTGTCGACTACACAACCGGCCTCCATGATGCCAGGCCTGCAACGCTCAGGTGTGGTGGTGGGTTTATTTAAACCACCCTCTGTCGGTGGACCCGAGTACCTGCTATCTTGAAGCGTCCACTGCCTTCTGAAAGGATACTGGTTGGCTACATTGAACTTAGATAGGTGTTCTACTAGAGGAATGTCTGAAACTTTTATGCAATCTGCCCCCAGAGACACAGGAAGCATACAGGGACAAACCACAGACCTTATTCACACATATAGCCGTTAATGTCCGAGCCAAGTGACGTATATCTCTCATCCATAACGCCTTTGCAGCTATTCAGTAAATGATATCTACTCAAAAACAATGTTTTCTTCAAAGTGCAGAAGGAGCGGAAGAGCAGGATAAAGCATAAGATGCGTGTGTCAAACGGACCCTATGCCACGTTGCGTGTGTTTTCTGCGTGCGTGAACTCGTATGTGTTCAACTCATCGTCTAACGCCCTCTCTCAAACTGCTCCAAACACTATGTCCACACTTTGTTAGGAGAGACGGGATTTCTGTAGATCGACAGCACCTTATGGAGCGATGTGTGGGGGTGTACCGGGAAGGAATAGTACCTAGTTATCGCGCGATATGACGCGAGGTATGGTCCGAATGTGGATTTATGCCTTTGATGTTGAACAGACTTACTATCTAAAGGTGAACACCACAGGATCCGTGGAGAAAAGAGCGCATGCGTATCAAGAAGGGGCTTCTGGAACTGCACGGATTCAGAGATGACTCGGCTCCGTCACTCCCAGACATTTTAGTGTCACGAGCGATTTCAGTTAAGAGAGGACCTTCGTGTGTGGGAAGGAGACGAGATTCAGATGGAGCGCGAAGTGGACGACGGTATTCAATTAGACAAGGAAAGGGATGGTGACGCATGGGAAGATAGACGGAGACTAGAGGAAATGAAGGGAAGTACTGATAGAGAGAGGAGTGGAGTTAGGGAAGGAGTCTTTGCACGCTGTTGTCACCCGTCCAAATGAAGCTACTTACATTTGAGAAGTTGAAGTGGAAATAATTCAGACCTGGTAATTTGTTTTTCATGTTAGGATGAGGACGGGTCGGGCCGGTGGTCGGTTTGGTGTCTCGTCTCCTCTCTCTCTCCTTAGAAGTGCACAAGGGCGCGTGCGTGCTGAGAGGACAGAGAGAGAGGAGACCAGAGAGAGGAGAGAGAGAGAGAGAGAAGCGATGATGAGAAAGGTGATGGCAAAGGAGGTAGATGATTAAGAATGGCGATCACTCAACATCAGAGGATTTGCAGTCCGAAATT